>UZAN01041633.1:18907-33048 GCA_900618425.1 Echinostoma caproni
CGATGAACTGGACACCGGCCCCCAATGGGTTGTGGTTTTCACACACCGCCTCGCTGCCTTACGGATCCGACGTTGGCTAATTTCAAAAGTGAATTCGTCGTGTATATAGCAAATGAAGCGTGAAATGAAAGGCTAGAAAACACTGGACAACTGTTTCGACCTGGTTAGGTCTCATCAGCATAGTGAATCCACCGACTCAACTAGGAATCGAACCCGGGACATCACAGGCAGAACGCAAGCATACCATCCACTCAGCCACCGGGCAAACGATCAGACCGTCTTTTACTCGCATGAAACGATTGGTCAGGTTGTGAATGTTTCCAAACGAGTCATAACCTTTGAGGTTAGTGCTCCAATGAGCGAGGTCCGTGGCCCCGTAATAAGCTCGCATAGATGGGTTGCGCTCTATCGTGTAAATGGAAAATGAAATACGGTCTGATCAGTTGCCCCCGGGGTGGCCGAGTGGGTAGTACGCTTGCGTTCCGCCCTGTGAGGTCCCGGGGGTTCGCGATCCTCAGTTGGAGGTCGATGGATTCGGTCACTGCTGTTGATGAGACCCAAATCAGGTCGACGCAGCTTGTCCAGTGTTACCCCAACATTTCCGTTCACGCTTGCTTTCCTCCATACACGACGAATTCCGTTTTTTCTGAATGTGAATTCCATCCTCCATTTCTTATTTGAAATAAATAAATATTTTTACTTTCTTTTTCTATTTATTTATTGTGTAAAGTTACAATAAACTTTTAGAAACGAACCCACGGCCATACGACGGCTACTCGGGGCATTGCAGATAGTGGGAAGATATTTTCGATGCATTGGTGTATAAATGACGGCTTTGTCCAACTTTTCGTCGTGACATTCAAGAATAGCGATATTCACTCTTTATCAAATGTAAAAATAATTATTTTGTCTTTTATATCCGAATTTAAGTACTGTAAGCTTATTTGCAACGACTGAACAATTAATCCGCCAGATGGGGCTGAGGAGAGTGATTCATTGTAGATTGCCTTCGTGTAAGCTCAGGAGAATATTGGTACATGAATACCGTCATTCTCGCCTGACCTTTTGACCGTTATTCATTTAATTGCATCATATGTAACAAATTTCTTGTACTTATCCAAAAAAAATTGTTTTTTTATTATTGGAATGAAAACGAATTCACAGATTTCATTTGTTTGATCCATGTTTTATAAAAATGCCAATACCAATCTGCTCAGTAGATCAAATAGTTTGTCGTCAATTTTGTTTTGTTTTTTTTGTTTTCAGAAAATTCAGTGAACTCATCAAAGATACAGTTCTTATTTCTGGGCAGAACCAGAAGAGATTTTTGTATCGTAGACAATAAAAAAAATAAATAATGCTGGCTTTTTTGAATAACTTATTTGGGCAAATCTATTATCTAATGACAGTCGTGGTAAAAACAATGCTGTGATTCTGTCCAGGAGTTTGCAAGTCAGTTTCGATAAGGTTGAGAACTTTTACTTGATCGAAGTTAGGGAATGACTGACATAATTGTGAGCATCTTTGTTTGTGTATTTCTGCTCTGATGCCAAAGTGGCTCACTGATTGGATGGTTTTATGCATCAAACAATTCTGCTTACCACATATATCAAGGTGAATATCTGACATAGAGTTGAGTGAGTGTCGTTGGTAGGAAAAACTGTACGCTCTCAGTAATATTTTTGCTCTCTTAAATTAGATGTACAGTATTAGAAACAAAATTCATGAAAGAGCTAACCTGCAATCGATCTATCATCACTCATGAATAAAGAATCGGGAACAGTCTGCGAGAAGCTGTGGCCTGCTTTGAATTCCCAACTTCCGGATCGATAGAATATTGATCGTGATCAACAGAACACGGCCTTGCAAAGAACAAATCGTCGTTGAAGATACCCTAGATGGATAGATGGAATCTATCTAGTCCGTCAAGCGCACCGCTATGTTCATCGTAAGCTCCAAATAGGTCTCAGAATAGTAATGAGTAGGGCCGCTGTTAAGAGCCCGGAAAACGTGGTCTAGGCGATTGATTTGGGTCTGAAAATTCATATTTGAGTCCGGAGTCTCTTAGGTAATGGTTTTTGGGTTATCCTTTAGCAGTTGGAGATGAGGACTTCAACTCGATTAACATTTGTCATCAATTCTTCTGCACAAGTGTTTTGGTTTTCATGCGTAGAGTGAAACTACTTGTAAACATAATGACGATGTGAACGTCAACGAAGGTACACCAGTTCTGAGGAAGACGGAAATGTCGTATTCATTCCGTCGTCTGCCATTTTTCAATGTGCATCGATCGGGCACCCGGTTCACAGACTGTTTTTCAAATTTCCGGGGACAAACAAGTGCCATGAAGTTGATTCAGAATCGGACATTTCACAGTAGTTGCATTCTAAAAATAGTTAGAGACCGAATAGTGTTTGTTGTTCGCAAGAAATAACCACAAGTTTGTCGTTCCAAATGATGCTTGCTGGTTTGAAAAACAGTCGTACTATTTTCCTCTCCCAGTTTGACAAATCCGCATTTCTTTCAAATCTGTGCCGAATTGAGTTGTCGTGGCATTTGTTTTTACAAATCGATCCCTGTGATTTACGACCACATTGAGCTCGGACGAACGCGTCAAAAATAGATTCAGTTTGGTCATTGATCAAGCATAAACACGCTGTACACCTGGATGCACCCCCGCCTCTCACCCCTCTGTCACTTTCTCCGCGAATAGTCCTGTGCATTCCACGTGAACAGTTCCCAAGACAACTATGTTTATTGTGTCTGTGATTTGATGTGGTGATTAATATGCAAAAAATAAGTTTGCTTTAAATTGTTCACTTCCTGGTTGTTTAAAATCCCAATTGGCCTCGAACCTTGGCGTTTTGAAGCTGGAACAACAGTTTGGTACGGTCTGTTGACATTAGGAGTAAAACCACAGAAACCAATCCTTTTGCCTGATACTGTACAAAATTAGATTGCAACCACGTAAGATATCCTCCGCTACTCGCAATTGGGATTTCACTTCCCCGCTTTCCTGCCTCCATCATGAAAATTGGGCAAACTTTGGTCAGAACTAATGAATCCGATGCGGATCCCTTCATAAAGCTCGAACCCGCAGAAATGAAGGATGCTTCTCGTAAATATTTACTGAATCCAATGGGCAATCATCTGCGTTAAGTTGTTCAATCAATACATGTGGTTTTGTTTTATTGAATCTGCCGCTACAATTAAATTATTTATAGTGATCGCCGAGCACTTGTGAGGGTTCCCAAAATGAAAAATCCATTTTCGTACGTATCTCGGGTGAACTGAATTACATTTTGCCAGTTCGCAGAGCTTGGCAATTGATTGGTAAACGTTTCATCATCAGCCAAGGTGACCTCATCAGTGCTTGTGAAGTGAGTGTTGTGCTTGACCCGTTCGTTCATATATGTGGTCTTCTCCACCGACTGTTTTTGTCCCCTGTTCTCACTATGAACGACTTGGTTCACCGTTAAACTGCTGCGGGGGCTGAGAGTGGGAGGAGGAGGACTGACTGCGATTTCGGTCCGGTCTCAGGTCACAGCGTGACCTGTTTCTGTTGCGTCATTTGATCCTTGAGTTCCATTAGCGTGTACACATGATACAGCTTGATGTGCCTGTTCATTGAGTTGTTTGAAGAGTGTCAAGCCTCGCGAAATTCTCTGGCGTGCTTTGATCGAGCTTGGTCAATAACTTTCATCTATTCGAGGTCAAACTGGTGTCCTTATTGATCTTCGTGTAGGGAACTCAACGATAGTGGGTCATGTCTCCTGACTGCCGATTGGTGTTCACGGATCCTTCTTGACACTTTTCTTCCAGTTTGTCCGATACAAAGTCTTGGGCAATTCTTGCAGTTTATTTTGTAGATCACACTGCTCTTTTCCTTCTCCATTGTTCTCTACTTTGGTTTTGACAGAAGTCTCCTTAAACAGATGGTCGCTTTGTGGGCGACTTGGATTCCATATGATCTTAGCAGTCGGACTGTCATTTCCGAAGCGCCCTTTTAGTACGGCAAGGTCGTTCTTGTTCCTGATTCTCTGCCTGTTTGTTTGGTTCTTTCTTTAAGTCAGAGTTCTTTTTATTGAAGTTCAACCAAGCTACGAGAACCGATTTTCACTAATTTGTCAAAATCAGGTATATTCGAAACGTGTCCGAGCTGACAGAGGTGGTATAGAGTGAGTTCTTTTTTTCCGAGGGCACCTTTCCGTACGTAACAGACAATTTTGAACCTCATTATGGTTCACATGATGGTCCTCCCATGAAACACCAGTGGCGCTTGCAAGACTTTGCTGATCAAATGCATAAATTTGATTAGCGTCCTACGTGCCGAGCGGTCGAGGTTCTGGCAACCGTAAAACGAAACGCCACGATCCCCGGTGTTACTTACTAACTGGTCTATCAGGGTCCGTCATTGACTTGGTGAGAACGGACGCTTAAATCACGATATCATCCCGATTTGCTTCATCAAAGAGGTCGTGTAGCTTATCACAAAGATGTGTTTGACTGATTACATCTGGGGGGGGGGGTATAGTCCGTACGTGAGAGCGTGCGCTGAGAACATAAAGCAGCTGAGACTATCGGGTGAACAATAACTTAATTCGCATGAAAACCCTGTTTTCTTACTGCCCACAAGCGAATGATCACTGAGATACGGTCTGACCAGGCGACATCAACTCATGATGATCCTAGCCTACGAGATGACTCATACCACGGAGCGATACGTTTTCGAAAAACTGTGATCAATCAAGCTTCACGTGTGATGTCAGGAAACCGCTTACGTGCCACAGCTTCCAAGTCGATTGTACCAGCCAATCAGAAACCATGCGGCCCATTCGAAAGCTGAACAACGGCAGAAATACTAGCGCGCGATTGGCAGAGGCTTGGATCACCAATTAAATTGTTTTGCACATTATTTAATTCCCCTCATTTCTTTTAATAAACGAAATGCTATTCCTGTGGTCTTTTCCTCGCGTCTCAGTTACGTCGGATACTGTCGTGCCAGTGTTTACGTTGCATCCGTAAGTGCTAGTCCCTGGTTTCTAATTCGTGATTCGTATTTCGTGATCAGTGCGCAATACAACTTCTATCATTACTACACTCGTTGGAACTATACCATATTGTGTATCGGTCTGAGACAATCAATGCATGCCAACCAAGTGATTGTTAACCTGATTTGATTCGAGCCGTTACAATCTCAACTCGTATGTGCACTGGTGAATGCTCCTCAAAGCGAACAAAATATTTCTACATTGCTTCCGAAAGATGCGCGTGTGTGTCTGACAAAATTGAGCTTTGAGTGTTAAATATCCTTTTTGGAATATACATTTAATAAAGTGCCCACGTCCGGGCATTATTTCATCAATCTAAAAAAATATAAACTAATTATCGGGCTTAATAAATTATATTAGTGAATTGTGATACACAATGATTTAAAAATTGAAATCATCACATATGACTGTCACAGTTGTGGTCGCTCTGAGAAAAAATGGCTTTCTCACGAAGGCCGAAATATTTTCGCATAGATTTGCTAAATTTCTTCACGTATTTAGGAAAACAAGGAAATTAGTGACGAGAATAGAACCCAAATTATGATGTTCTGTGTGTGTGTGTGTGCATGTATGTACCAGCAGTCTTTCATTGCTAGTGTCGAAATGCACAGATCAGCGTGATGAATTTCGCGCATTGTGTGTGTGTGTGACGAGGTGTAAAGAATTGGAGTTCATCATTTGCTGGTATCAAGAGAAGAGTGCGTAGAAACACGAATCTCCCCTTAGTGTATAAGCAGCTGCACCAAACACCCGTGAAAATGTATTGTACTGCGTAAGCTAAAAACACCCGGTTCGACAGTAATCCGTGTTAAAATCCAAACAACGCGCGTATGTTTCACTGCTTCTGACTACATGCCATGGGCAGATCCTATCAGCCAATGAGAACCCATGCGGCCCAGACAGAAGCTGAACAACGCCAGAAATACTAGCACGTGATCGAAAGAGATTTGGATAACCGATGAATTGTTCTGTGCATAACATTTAATTCCCCTACTTTCTTTCAATAAAAGAACTGCTATTCCTGTAGCCTTTGCCTCGTGTCTCGGTTACGTGGGATATTGCGTGTAAGTGCCAATGCGGTCCAGTGTTTACGTGAACCAGTCCGTGATCGCTAATCCTCATTCGTAGTCCGTGATTGGTATTGCGTAGCTCGTATTCCGAGTTCAGTGCGTACTACCACTACTACCACTACTACTACTACTACTACTACTACTACTACTACCACTACTACTTCGGATTTCATCCCCGAGCACAGTGATCAGTCAGCCAAACGCAGTCGGAAAGCATTATAGACACGAGTTTGATTTTCAGTAGAGCTAATCCGTAGAGGATACCCAGGATCCCATCCGGACTTTTCACACCGTACGTATTGCCTGGATTGTTTGCTTGTTTGTGTGCGCATGTATGTACGTGCGTTACCACTATACGACTCAACTCACACCACAGTCCATTAGCCTCGATCGATAATCCATTAGCCACAATCCGTAGTTCTTTAGCCTAGACGTACAAACGTTAGTCACGCCGCAGTAGGCCGGGTCAAATCAAAAGGTATCGGAATATATTCTGAAGTCAAAAGATGTTGGAAAATAAATTATTTTCTACAAATGTTAATATTGCAAATCTCGGTTAAGAAATAAGGTGTGGGGCCGCACGATGCACCAGTTGTTTGTCGAAAGTTGAAGCGATTTGCCCGCGTATCGTCAAACCATTTGACATACCTCGTACAGCTTCAGTGTTTCCTCATAACNGTATCGTCAAACCATTTGGCATACCTCGTACAGCTTCAGTGTTTCCTCATAACATACGATACGCCTGTGAGTAAATTGTTTTGCGTTCATAAGTCCTGACTTGAAAGTACATGCTTACCTCTATATCCGCACATCCACTTAAAGTAAACTCGGTTTTTTGAGGGGTGGATCAATTAACATGCATAGGATATTAAACACCATTCACAAAAGACACCCAGTTTAGTAAATCTTTTCTCATCAAGCTTTAGCCAAAACCCGTAATTCGTGAGCCTCGCCCGCGTCGTAATTGTGTCAAATGTTTTGCAAAGTTAATAAATTGACAATAACAATGGAAATGTATGAGCACTTGCAGAAAATAAAATTTGACAACAGTGGTTGACCTAGGGGGTATTCCGATACTTTTAGATCTGACTCACCTACAGCAGTATGGCTAACGGTTTTACTTCAAGGCTAATGAACTACGGGTCGTGGTTAAAGCATGACGGGTTCTGGTTGATGGGTTACGGGTCAAGGCTAACTGATAGAGACTGCGGGTTTTCGCTAAAGCTTGATATGAAAAGGTGTAGAGCGATTGTTATTTTAATGCGCTTTTCTATTTATTTTAACTTCATTCGAGGGTTTATTACAAGGTTTCAATGCAGATCAGTCATACTTAACAATAACTGATTCACTGGATGGATCAAAATACCATTTGATTGTCCACAAAATTTCTATTTCAATAGTAATCATGTTAGGAATAGATAGGTCAGTTAAACAGGATAAATGAACGCTGGCTGGAAAAGAACCACGGACGCTGTAGAATTGCAAACCGAAACGAAAGAGCTTATTTTGTGCAATCCGAGTTTTGTTTTTATTGGTCCGATTCGATAATTATTTATCGTTTGGCGAAGTTACGATGATTGCCTACATTGAAAGGCCTGATCAATAATTCGTTTATTGAATGCCAATTTGCATGTACAATGTTCATTCCGTTGGCGGTTCAGACACGCACGCACATAAACGGTAGCTCGGAGGAGGACTGACTTTGGACATAGAATGCTGGGGGGGGTGATGGCAGAGAAATGAACCTCACGGTATCAAGTGGGACAACATGGAATATCGCATTGACACCGGTGTATGTTTTCACGAACAATCGAGATTGTCAAAGGGTCTGCGAATTAACCAGAATGCATGTTTATCTGTATGTTACACGGGTTTTGAATAATCAATGTATTGAACAGAATTTTTAATGAAACTAATGTTTGATAGTTTGATCTACTTGAAGGATGCTTTTGTCATACGATAAGTGAGGATTTTCCCGGTTGAAAGCTGCATCTCGTGCCCTCTGGTCTTTTATAAACACCCTACACTCGGTCATAGATTTTGCCCAGCTAACGCATGCGAAATTCTCATTAGTCCATGAAATGGATAAAGTTTTGGGCGTTAATTTCCTGCATGCAGCAATTGTGTCTTTTTTAAGTGAGTTACTTCACTTCGGCAATTGCGCTCGTTTTGAAGTGGCATAACTGGAATCGATCCCGAGTTGTTCGTGTGTATCACACCGGCATGAGAACAAGTATGGCGCCAATGTAAACCAATGATAATGAAGTGATGCACGGGTACAGAAGAAATAAATGAAAATGGGTAAAGCAGAGAACAGCGAGTTTCATCGTAAACTTCTTGAAGATATTTTTGTCTTATGGGGAACGGGGTTTCGCCAAACAAACTGCACAGCAATCGCGCCACTGATATCTATTCTAAGCCATATCTCTCAGCGTCACTAACCATCGGCAATTCTCATTCCTTGGGCCCCAGCCTGGAAGGTGAACTGCACCAACCGAAGCCAATGCTGAGGCTAACTTCTTCGTACCTTTACGTCATGTCATGGTCTGACCGCCGCAAAGCTTCTTCCAGCCTTACCCAACACGTGCAAACAGAGCACGGTGAGGTAGTCAATGAGCAGGCATACGCAAAACATGACCGAGCCATCGGAGGCGGTGTAGAACGAGTTCTTCCGTTAGAGAACGACCATCAGTAACCAGCACACGACGACGAATTTCGCCCGATGTTCCCACCAAACACGAGTAACTCTTCGAACGTGTCGGTAGTCGAAAACGGAAAGTCGATTAGCACGTACACTAACTTGGTTCGGTTCTTAATCTCTTCAGTCACGTCTCCTGTAGTATTCATCCACAGGATACTTCTTGTTTGTTTGGAGACATCCGGTTTTTCAATAATTTAGTAAGGTAACACGATGTTTTTCTTTCAGTTTGATTCGCGAATCGATTACTTATCTTACTAATTAATTACGCAACTGAAACCTGTGACGTCAATCGAGGGTATCTTGTGTGAAACATTGGAAAATAAGCGTCGATTTTTATCGGCATTTGATTTACCCGTACTTGGCTAGTTAGCCCTCGTACTCTCGATCAGAAAGAAACACTGTGATGTGCATGATTGTGTAGCTAATCAGAGTTTAACGCGAGAAACATTTACATAAATGGCAGCACTACAGCCTCACTCTCCCAGACAAACTTGTCTCGTCAATCTGTTCTATTCCAAAATGGTAAAACTAAGTATNTTAATTTATATCCCACCCGTATTCCATTTTATAATGATGTGAATAATATGTGACGACCTCAAACATCATTTCACTCCAAAACTATGGAAAAAATGTGAAAGCACTGAATTTACCAAACATCACAGGACACAATTCAACAAGCGTTTGTGTTTCGGAGGCGTGACGGTATCATCGGTCGTGTTGTCGCATCGAGCATGGACAACACCAATTGTAGTCGCAATAAAATGTCACGGTAAGAAACCATGAATTTACGGTAATTACCCCTAATCTGTGGTTGCAAAAGTTTGCGGCTACTAATCTGGAACCAGAAGACTTCATGAAAGCATTGCATGGCAGCACGTGCTTCTCAAAGATCGACTTGGCGGGTGCATACCTCCAAATTCCTCTCGTTCCAGCCTGCCGAAAAATACCGACCAATATCAACACGCCGTGGGGATTATACCAATACAACTTCCTACCGTTTGATCTTCACACATCATCAGTCATCTTCCATGTGGCTATTGATGAAGTCATTCGTTGACTCGATGGTGTGTTAACATATCAGGACGATGTCATTGTGTTTGGCACAATGAAGGTCGAACACGACAACGGACTTATCAAATTACTGGAGCGTTTTACTTAAAAGAATGCGTCTATTCGGGCCTCTAAATGCATGCTCAGCTCTCCGGAATCGAAATTCTTGAGTTTCACAGTTGATGCGAAGGGCTACCGTCCTAATCCTGGTCACTTCCGTCCCGTGACTGAACGCGAATCACCGAGAGACCAACACAAACTCAGGTCAATCATGGGATGTTTCCAGTGCTGTTCACGTTTCATCCCGAAACTCACCATGAAAGCTCAACCGCTGTTCGCTGCTCAGTCAACCACAGAATGGAAATGAACGGCCAAGTGTGATTAAATTCTGCGTGAAATCATTCAGATGATAACGAAACGACCAGTACTTGCCTCGTTTTCTCCGACGAAACACCCAAGGTTGATTACAGACGCATCAGATGTTGGCATTGGTGCCAAACTTGAACAAGATGACTGTTCGACTCTGAATCTCTCGTTTATTGAACACAACAGAACGTGGATATTTGCAGACTCAGAAGGAGGCATTAGCTATATATTGAGCTGTGTTTGGATTGCGTTTCACCATCGGAACCGATCACCAAGAACTGCAGTACCTGTTCAGTCCACAAAAGTCAATTTCCAAACCGATAGTGGCGATGATTCAGCGTTGAAGCATTGCACTGGCAGCCTACGACTACGATCTAGTGCACCATCCAAGCAAAATGATTCCTCAAGCCGATTTTCTCTCCCGGTGGTCCAAATTCTCGACGGCCAAGAGGTGCCATTTCATTGCTACAGCTGGCCCGATATCACTAGAGGAGTTGCGCAGATTTACCAAGCGGTACTACGCAGAGACCATAAGACCCCTATCGAAAGGATGGCTTCCAGACCTGAAGCGGAGGTTCCTAACATTTGACGCGCACCAGGAAGAAACCTGTGTCCAACCTAAAGAAATACCATACCGNCCCACCTCCACTACGCAAGATAGATCTCCACAAGGACCACTTAGGGGTGGAGAAGATGAAGTCGTTAACGCTACAGATGTGCTGGTGACCCCTTCTAGATGAAGGCATTAGTAGAACCACCAAGAACTGCGAAGCGTGCTTACACAAGCAGGAGTCCAAACCGAAGAATTGGGTACCATGGCCAGAAAGCTGTGCCTTGGTAACGCGTGCATGCCGACATCTGTGGAACGTTTCTCGGTCATTATCACGCACTAGTACTCATCGATTCGTACTAAAAGTGGTCGGAAGTGTTTCAAACCAGTACATCAAATACAACATTTGTGATTCGAGTTCTACGAAAGTGCTTCCGTCGAGAAGGCGTTCCACAAATGTTGGTGACTGACAGTGGATCTCAGTTCTGCGCTGCGGAGTTGAACACTTGACTGCAAAGTATTGGTTAGGAACATCTGCGCCAACGGTGCAGCGGAAAATTTAGTGAAAACGGCGAAGAGCGCCACTGCAACTGCAAACCCAAAGACAATCTTAGGGTTGGAAATACTCCTAGACAACTTCTTAGTGCGATACCGAAATGCTGCACATGCCAGAACCAAAAAGATTCCTGCGAAACTGTTCAAAGCGAGAAGTTTACGGTCGTCACTGCAATGCGTGGGTTCGAATGACATCGTGTACTTCGGAGGAAGCGATTTGAGACCATCAAAAGGAATGATTACCCGAAATGTTGACCAAGCTATCATAGAGATCACAGACCTTATGAATGCAAAAGTTCATCGATGCCACGTTGACCAGGTTCAATTCAATGAGACTCCTACTTCGGTTGAGGACCCTACAGAGGAGAACCAAAAAGCCCTCCTTGTGATACGCCGTTACCAGGTACAGGAGAGTAGAGGCTGCAACCCCTTACCCCAGAAACATCTACCGATCAGAAAACCCCACTGGCAATTCGACGATCAAACAGAAGAGCAAGCTAAATCGACGAGGCTGTTTTGAGGGAGGAGAGTTGTGGTGATCCTAGCCTACAAGATGACGCATACCCTGCAACGACACGCCACAGTTTTAGGACAAAAATAATCAATCAAGCTTCACGTGTGATGTCAGCAAGCCGCGTACGTACCGCAGCTTCTGGACTACATATCATAGATCACTTGTACGAATCAGAAACCGTCCGGCCCATTCGGAAGCTGAACAACGGCAGAAATACTAGCGCGCGATTGGCAGAGGCCTGGAAGACCAATGGGCTTGTTTTGTACATGTTATTTAATTACTTTGATTTCTTTTAATAAATGACTTGCTATTCCTGTGGTCTTTTCCTCGCGTCTCGGTTACGTGGGATCCTGTAGTGCTTACGTGATGTCCGTGACTGCTATTCGGTAATTCGTATTTCGTGATTCGTACTCCGTGATTTTTATTCCGCGTTCATTTCGTGCTACTAGCACTATTACTACAATTGATACAGTTTCTAAGAGTTGTCTGGGATGTCTGGATGTATATTAGTCTCTGTTATGTCCAATCGGATTTGTTTTAGTTTGTGAACTTAGTGGAAAAAAGGAGGGAAAAGATTCGTTTTGATTATTTATTGTCATACTTCTCTAATTCGACATGTAGACCAATATTTAAGCAATCAAAACGACTCACATTTTTGTGCCAATCTGCACCCATTGTTCAAACGCACATCGCACTTTGAATTCCACGACCGTGTAGTACAGTTTTCAGATGAAATGTAAATTTCAGAGGGAAATTTGTCGTGTCTAGAGTAAATGATGCGTGAACTGAAAAGCCAGGAAGCACTGGACAGTTGTTTCGACCTGTTTGGGTCTCATCAGCAGTGAGCGAATCCATCAGTCCAACTGGGGATCGAACCCGAGACCTCACAGGCAGAACGCAAGCGTACTACCCACTCGGCCAACGAGCAGCTGATCAGAACGTTTTTTCATATTCCACTCAGACAATATAGCAAAACCCTTCTTTGTGAGCTTGTTGCGGGCCACGGACCTCGCTCATCTCACCACTAACCTCCAGGTTTATGACTCGATTGGAACTAATCACAGTCTGATGAGACTGAACGAGCTGTCCAATGCCTCCTAGCTTTTCGGTTCACGTTTCATTTGCTATATGCACCACGAATTCCCCTTTGAAATTGAAACAAATCCTCCGATACTCACATGAAATGCGAATTGATTGTTTTCGGGAGTTCTTTCGAAATAAGTATGAACGGTACAACCCAAGTAGATCATTGCGATTCAACCGGGAAAGGTCTGTCAAATAAATTAAAAGCTTAGACACAGAATAGTCGAAAACAGCCCTGTGTGGGTTAATCAACTGGTGAACGAATCACTCACGAATGCTCAAGGTCAAAGGTCAACCCAGCGCCGCACACCAGGGTCATCAATTTTTTATCATATGTTAAGAACTGGGTATCAAGTGAACGTGACCACGGCATTCGAAAGTGTCCTCATCACGCAAAACTCTCGGCTGCTCCAGTTTGCGGAGGCCATTCCTGTAGAACGATGGAACTCTAAACTGTGGTAGCAGAAGTAGTTAGTTGTAACTCTAGCCCTACTTTGGTAGAAAGATGGACGAAGATAATACCAACCTGAATGAATCTGGGTTCGAACCGCAGCACATTCTGTGATTTTTCATTTCAGACCAAGAGCCAACAAGAGCCAAATGGTAATGCAAGAATTTCAATGCGTTTCAGTAGTGATTCAAAACTTAAAAACCAACAGACTAGTCCTCATTTCACGAAAACACAATAAACCTGTAAAATTACTTCCAGTAAAATGTTTCTCTTATTTACAAATCAGATATAAACGTAAGCTAACTTGTAAGATGTGGGTGGTATGATATTATCCTTTCTGGAAGATGAATGATCACTCATTTGTGGCCAAGAATTTATAAGCCTCACTAGCGAAGTCCATGGGCAGTTTCAATTATGATATGTGGACGTGTAAAGATGCGTTCCTGAATCTGTGACAAAGACCTGTGAATTTTGAGGGAGGGAGCTTTAGATTGTAGTTAATAGTTATTATTATATTACTACATTTCACACTCGACTGTGCGCCAAACAAACCATGGTACAATAATCCTTGAAAAAAAACGCTCCATGATTTGCTTATGGGTTGAGTACTGCTAGATTACCCAGACCAAGGCAGGTGATATTTATTGAGCAATCCACAACCGAAGTCTTCGGCTAGTCAAAACCTGACTCGCAGGGCTGCGAAAAACCGCAAGCCGTTGGGAGCCGATGTCCGGTTCATCGGATCATACA
>UZAN01041634.1:2068-33875 GCA_900618425.1 Echinostoma caproni
TACAAAAAGCTTGTTTGTTGGGACGTGTCTGTGTGCTAATTAGTTAATCTGGTGCAGCTGAGGTGAAAACCCATGAACAAAGACCCCGAATATAAATTGGGTACAGGCTTTATAACTAGGAGAAATATTGCATATTAAAAAACAAATTCACATGAATCGGCCATTTTGTTTAGCCCTGACGTGAACTGGTTGGCACAGTGGTAACACACAATGCCTTCCATGTGATGGGTCCGGAATCCAAATCCCGGACTAGACGGTGGATATGCAATCCTGATGAGCTCTAACAAGAGCGAAACTCGAGCCTGGGGCTTTAGAGTGTATGGTTGACTGGAACAGCTGAGTAATGCGAGTGAAGGTAAAGTCTGAAAGACGGTTAGTTCCAGTCTTTATGTCAAAAGGGAAAATGATAATTTCGTAACTTGTTTGATTGATTTTAATCTGTTATGAAGTATGAACCAACGGCTATTTGAGTTGACTTGAATCAAGTGCGTAGTCAATTAGAAACCTTCCGTTCGGGCACGGTAGTCATGGTTACGGTGCTTTTGGTCAACAGCCTTCGTGTTGATTATCCAGTGAGTGTGAGGATACTGTTCAAAGGACTCCGAACACCCATTGGGCCACGACAACTCTCACTCCCTGTGAATAATTGCCAATGTATGATTTTCGTTTGATAAACCAGTAGTCTACTGACGAAGGTTGTTTAGCAAATTCACAGCCACCACACGTCATTTTATTTCATGAAATGTTTACCATAAATTAAAAAATGCTCAGCGAGTTTAGTAGACCAAAGGAAAAGATTTTATTCACTGATAATCATATTAGAGCACGTTTTTAAAATATCAATTGAATAATCTCGATTATGGGGTGATGATAAATTAACAGGATTTTATTTTTTGAGAAAGATGGACTGATAACTGTAACTCAAATTAGTGCGACTAACCCCCGAGGTTACCTGGAGTTTCGAACAATGCCATATTGATGTTTGTCCTACGGATGATCGATCGAATGAACTGCAACGAATGTGCAGCATGTGAAAGAATTAAAACACTCCTAGTTTTGCAACATTGGAAAAAACATTTTATCCAAAATGGGGCCCATTACCATAATTATGCAGATAATTCAATGCTGTAATGTTATTCAAATTACAGTTGATGAGTAATAGTTTTCCTTAAAATGTTAAGAAGAAATCCAAGATGATAAACTGAGTGCTTGAAGAATATTTAAAACATTTTGGGAAAACTAAATAATTTAGCACCATCCTTTCGACAGGACCTCGAGCACAGAACGCGATTGTACTATACTCTTCAGTGTCAGGCAGTTCCTGAAAGCGCGATTGGTTTCTTATTTCTTGCAGCTAATCTGTAAACCTGAATCAAATGGTGTTTAATTTTCATTCCCAATAAAACTTTGCTAGATAATCTCAATAAGAACAGACACCAAAGAGTCGTTCCGTCGATTTGGTGTGAAAGTTTGGTCGATGGTTTTAACTTCGGTGGATGTAATCAGTCGGTTAAGGTTATGATCACTTGAATTCAAACATGGAATGTTCAAGCCCCACCAATTTTGACTAACTTGCCCATTGTATTCATATTGCATAAGAACCCTTTGATATTGGAATGTGTGACTATGCATCTCATAAAATAGGAAAATGAAAAGGAAGAAAATTATGCCACAATTCCAAAGGCTAGCACTGAAAGTACATGGGGAGAAACGTCCTGGGGGGACCGTACCAGAGACGCGTGTTTAATGAACGGCAGAAACGTTTCATTCGTTTAGAAGAAACAAATAGTTTCATTTGTGAAATTTTAAGTTCGTTATTTAGTGAACCTTGAAAATTTAAAGACTGAAAACGTGCGCAAAACCTGAAATGAGGTCGTGCGCACTGGTATTCAAATTTAATGTTTTAACCTTGTAAAACAGTGGTTATTGTGCTTATTACCGGTACAAACTGCATATTGATCTAGAAAAGTAGCTGAATGTCCCCCTCGATTACCAACTGGTTTGAGATCAGTGCCATAAAGGAAAAGTATTACTTCAGATCGTGATCAATTCGTCTAAATTGTTTGCTGGCATGTTATTTATGCGGATGAGAGCTATAAAATTGGTGAGTCTGAGTTCTGATGTTACTCTACGTATTTTCACGCAACATATTGTGATGTTATAAATAACGGTAATCAACGGAATGACCAATATCTATAAAAGTTGTATTGGACCCATAGGGTCTTTAGTCTTAAGGATGAGTAATTTAATTTCGTTGTATTGTTCTCATTTGGATGAAACGGTTACGGTTAGGCACATTTCACTAGAAGGATGATTCATTACACTCATAGTTTGCGTCATTTTACTCATGACTTAGTCTCAGATAAGGAGTTACCTATTAGTGTGGTAGTAACATAATTTAAGATTAGAGGACATATTGGTTTTGTTGATAAAAAACTACGTCAAGAGATTAATTTACTATGTTAAGAAATTTCGCTTCATTAGTCCGGTAAATGCATAGCAAAATAGTGCCAAATTCTGGCTAATGTATACACTTGGGGGTTGAGCAAACCCACTAATATAAAGTGCACATATATCTACATATCAGAATAAATAAGTCCAATTCCCTCATTTTCGTGTTTCTATCGAAGAAAACCAAACAAGTCTCATTTTAGCACAGCCAAAACTGCTGATGTCTATACAGGGAATGTAGACTCCAACAGTATGGAATTGGGTCCTCACCCAAGCTGTACATTTACAATACTTTTTTGTTTTATGACAATTTTACTTCACGACAGCATACTCCAGAAATCCCACTTTGTTCCTGTTTTACGGTAATCATTATTAAAATTATTATTATTATTATTATTCATTTTTTTAATGTACCAGTCAGATGAAACCTTCTGTGAGCCATCTCTGTTAGCATCGTAAATTTCTACGCTCTAAAATAATTTCCTCGGATTTTCCTCATGAACGCGAAAGAGTTCACTGCGGTAAGATCCCGTTCATACAGCTTTCAAGCGTTCTCAGAGATGTCACTAATTATACGACTGTTCCTATCGTATGTTATGCAAGGGATGCGAACCAGTTTTTTATGTGCCAAAAATGATTAACAGAGATTATAAAATATTTTCCTGATGGATTTTGCTGGATGATGATCGTCTTCCATTTGATGGTTCCTGTAAGATAAAGATTCAGTGATCCATGACGAGAAGTGTTAGTGCTTCTATCCGTCAAGATCCGATGCATATATCCATCTCATTTTAAGAAAGAATAGAGGAGTACATTGGGTTCTAAAATGTTTATTGTAACGTTCCCATCCAAACTGGGACTCGTTAACAAATGTGAATGTGGGCACCGTCGTATCGTACGCAGGTATGCTGTTTATGTCTGAAATTTCACTAATCGTCTCGCAAGCGTGACGCAGTGTTTGCGTAACTCGACGAGTCGATTGAACAAGCAAATTGAGTGCAAATCTTCGAGAATCAACCGTTCCCCTTTTTCGTAGCTGACACCACTACCTTTTGTTGTCGACAGAGGTCTCTTAACCTATCGGTACACAGTCGTTCCAGATTGGTGACTTGAGGTCAGTATACAGAAGGGCCAGCAATCTGTAATCCAAGGTCTTATAAATAGGTCGCTAGGTGTGCGCGTTCTTGGCACACATCAGAATTTGTTCGTGTATTTATTTCGTGAATATCCAGTGATATACACAATATGCAACACTTTTGGGGTCCTTTAAGGGAGCATCGTGGAAATTTAATGTAACTTTGAATGGATCGTCCGTGTGGCAGCAGATGTTCGCAGTAAGCGTCTCAACCTACATTGCTGTAGTAGTTCTGTAGCATGACATACGCACAAGACAACTGAAAATATTAAGGCTGTAGTCTGCTGTGACAACACTCTATTTTTACCACATATTTCAATAGTATGCTTCTGAGAACTAGATTTCAGCTGCGAGTTTCAAAATGGAACAAGAAATGCGGTGTACCCGTTTCGCTTCAAGCCACGGTATAATGTTTAAAGGTATATAAATGATATAAACAACTATTTCACTTGACTCTTGTGTGAGTATAACGTTTTCAGAGCGGAATTTAGAGCGAGACCGAAGAAGACAAGCGAGCGCGAGAAAGAGCAGAAAAACATTAGTAAAAGAATACGCCAAACTGGGTTTTCTTTGTGCAAACATGCATCATAGTGCTGATAAAGACCTCTGACTTCTGCGCATACCAATCGCTGGTATCAAATGCGCTTGAAGTTTCCCTAACTAGGGGAATGATATTTGGGTAAGCCGACTTACAACTTACAGTTTCCATGAGGAATATAATTACCTGGGAAGTTCTGACTGAGACAGCAAAAGGAATGTGAAATAATTTTTGCGAGATGAATGTAACCGCGAGAAATTTATAAAAAGCTCAAAGTGCATCCATAGTTGTTCGATGCTATACACAGTTGTTCTGTTTTGCCACTCTGAGCCCATCACTAAAATGGAAGAAAATAGCAGTATTGAAAGAATCATTCTGTTGATTTAGGTTCGAAATAAGAAAAAAGAAAACCCTTTACATATAGCATAAGGTGAGAAGATTAAGTGATTGCCACTTTAAACATTTCTCAGAGAAATGGTCGTTTCGCCCAATTCAGTGGTGGTCGTTCACCAAATATAAAGGTGCAATTGTGATCGTTTCGTCGAACATCTTGCTACTGAATTTATAAGGGTCAAATTAAATTAAGTTGTGTATTTATTATTGTTTCTCTGTTTTCTGGACACATTTCTGAGAACAATTTTCCAGATAGAGTGATACAAAAATGATAAAGAATGGATCCACGTAGAGGTACAGAAATGAGAGATGGATCCAGGTGGCGGGATGTGAACTGATGGTCTCTACCGCCACCAGAAAAACCGATAACTGCTCTACGTACATCGACAAATGAGTATTCAGCGACTAAACAGCCCATTCGATGCAAACCAGAACCGAGATAGAATAGCACAAACAGAGTTATATCAGTGACAGGTTTAGAAATAAAAGTGCTCGCTGGTCGCGCGCAGCGAGTGTTTTTTACTATAAGGTCAGCAGGTGGGAGGCAAAAGCTCTCATCAGGTTCAGTGCGTACAAAGACGAGCTATAAATGCGAACAATTGGCCGACAATGATAATATGGGAGAAGACGACAGTGAAGTATCAGCTCATGGATGAGNTAATCTTCACGAGTTGTACTTCTACATATCGAAATGAACCTGAGGGATCTGGAGTCAACTTCTGTCCCCAAAGAATAACCAAAAGGAAGTATCAGGAGAGCAATAAAACCAGTGAAGTAAGGAGCACAGCATGAGAAACAAACAGTAGACGGTGAGGGTAAATTTGGATGAAAAATGGCTTTGGGAGTAATAAATGAAAGGAATGTTTACTCAATTTTGTGTAACGTTTATCCGATCAGGAATGGGATGGAAAATGATCCCCAAAGTTTACAGAGGGTTCAGTTGGGTAATAAGTGGAAATTGAAAGTATTCAATATATGCATCACAACGCCGCCTTGTCTGAGAATCCCGCGGGCTTGATGATATATTCTCAACGACAATACTCGCCAGAGATTCGGCCTACTCTTGTTCATGTTCGTAGCACAATCTTCTGATTTAAGTGAAATACAGCAGGTGGGTGCATATGGGCGATGAAAATTTGAATTCCAGTGATCAGATCACACGACCAAAGGTTTTCATGAAATAAAGTACAGAAAGATGCTTCTTGTTTGCTAACGTCAAACCAAAACAAAACGGTGCCTTGCATGTTTAACTATACAATGCTTCCACAACCACTTATAAGGCTCTCGCAAATAATAAATAAACACTGGAAGACATCAATTTATGTTACTTTTGATTTTAGATATGAGTGTCATACAACTGACACTTTCAGGTATCATATTGTTTCCGATGCTATGTTCTGTTATCTTCACCAAAGGTCGGTGTTCATCTCTTGCTGGTCCTTTCCCTTGCTGTGTTACATTCGATTGCGAACGTGGGAGAGTGTGCTTTTTTACGTCTTGATTTGAGGACAATGTGTCCACAGAATTGTGCTTCCCGTTTCTGCACACGCCGACAAAATTGTGCTCGAGAATATTTGGATTGCGTTCAGGGGGCATGCCTGCTTTCACCAGTGCAAATCTCATTTCAGAGAGTTACAAGAAATTAGCGTGGGATTCTTTCAACAATCGCATGTGTTTCACGTTCGGCAAAGTATGCGCAAGTGTTTGCCAATAACTGGCTAAGAAATACAATATTGGGCTCTGGCTGCAATTTCAGAAATAAACAAAATCACATGGTGCCATTGCTTGATCAATGACACAATCTGCTGTACCTCTATCGGGGTAGTCAACAGTAAAATATATGCTGAATTCTCTCTTGGTGTGATACGTGAACCTAAAAGCTAAAAAGCACAGCTCTGATGACTTGGTTGGGTTTTATCGCCAGTGTTAGTTTATCAAATGTTATAGCTTGACGGGTTCGGAATGTTTCTCAGTGGTGCTGAGATAAGCTAGATGTGATGCCTGCATGGATGGATCTTAAGATGCACAAACCGGTCGACAGAGATTTACAGTGCTTTTCCGCGTTCCAGCTCGCTCTATGCACGGTGAACCCGATTACTAAGTTTAGGTGATTTGGGGTGAGTTTGGAAATGAATAAAATTTTAATTGTATTTTGAATCCAGTAGAAATTTCATGTATCTCACTATTTCTTTAACATTCTGTAAATGCGACGGGATTGATCATGTTTGGAATGAAGTAATGCAGGAATCATGGATGCGCAAGCCATTTTGACCTCGCTGACAAAAGCTTTGCGGCGATCAGTTAAATACTTGCCTTTGGGGTTGTGTTGCAGTTAAAATCCGTTTTTCTTGGCTGTTTCTTACTGGGTAAGGTTCAGAAAATATATGGAGGTTGTTCGTTGAATAACCAATAGTATAAACTAGAATAAAAACGGGTTGCATGATTGTAAATATTTATGACTGTTTTCTTATTGACAGCAAACAAGAAAATACAAAAAATAGAAGTATTTAAAAACGTAATCTTACTTCCGTTTTTTCAAATATGAATTGTTACACGCTCAATTTTGTTGTGTAACCATAGGGTTCAGGTTTGAGTGTAACGAACTAACAGTATCATAGGTATTGATAAAATATCTAAACATCCTTTCCCTTAGATCCATTTGAAAAAGAAAATGACAGAAGGTGAGCAGAATTGATATTGACAACCAATTTTGAGTAATATCAAGCAGCTGTATGTATTCATTAAATAGGCTGCACTGTTGTAAGAAAATTATAAACGTACCATATTATAAGTCTACTTATCCTGCTGCAAAGCTGAACACGTTTCACAGAATTAGGTCATCTTCAGTTTCATCCATATTTGTCAATCTAATTGCGGTTAGCGTTACGTTGGAAGGTCCGAACGCCGATTGACGATCAGAATGAGTATGAATGTTCCGAAAACCTAGGTATTTCGAAAAGGCAAGCTTTCAGTCAGAATCGGGGAATAACAGCTATTAAATATCAGACATTACATTGACAAATTTCAGTATTTTCACATTATTCTCAAACCTTAAAACCCAAGGATGCTTAGGCTCGCTGAATCGGTTGTTAGTAGTTGTTTAAAAATTGAATTTTGATTGTAAAAGGCTTTCGTGATACAGGTGTCATTGCCTTTGTGATTATTGTGTTCCACGCGTTTCCTACCTTTCACTCATTCCAACCGTTCTTTCACCGCAACGTTTTCTCTTCATCTATCTTTCTTCGACATTATGTCACGCTTACCCTTCTACCCGTTTGCAATAATATTCAACTTTATCTATATGAACCGTCCCTTAATTTCTTATTTACTAACCATTTCCATCCGTGATCAATCGACCCTCATTCCGTAACCGTTATCATACAAGCAATTCCTTTTTCATAGTCTTTGTAACCAGAATCCTCCTCCTCGTTCTTCATTTTCACAAAAGAAATATATTTTCACTTGAACCAACGCAATTACAGGTCTGATCGAAACTGAGGCAACGGGTCCCTATGAAATACTTGTGGGTTTGTATACGCAACAGCATTTATAAAAGAGTTAATTTTTTTCCCAAATTATAATAAACAAGCCTTGGTGAGTCTTTATAGCATTGATTTTCCTGATTCGTTCATACTCAGCAGGTGGAATGATTCAGAATGTAGCGGATACTCCCATTTCGTCAGTAGTGGTTGACCTAGACCGTGATGAGTTAGGAGGTAACTAAAGAGAATGCAGCAGTTTTTATTTTCAACAAATTAACATTGATAATAATTAAGATATAAAGTTTGTGCACACTAATAGTCGATTGGTCTGCCTTTGTTCTTTAGAACTTTTTCGAGTCGCTTCGGCATTGGGTCCATCAACTTTGTTATGAAGTCATTTTCTATTTTGAGCTCCATTACGTAGCGCACGTTTGCCTCCAATGTCCAAATTTTTAGGTAGTACATTGACCTCTCTCTTCAGAACAGAAAGCAGATTTTTGAATCACATTGAGATCCAGGCTAGTAAGAGGAAGTTGCATTAACTGGACCCTAAAGTTACGCATCTTTCCTGAAGTTTAAAAGCAATTAATAAGTGAACCAGAGTCCTTAACCAAATAAATTTACAACCATTTCGTGAAACATAACACGGAGTGTTATCCTAAAAAACAATAACTTTTCCATTTGATTTTTTTCATGAAATTCTGGAAACATTTTCGTCATTACTGATATAAATTTCCCACTATTCATGGTGCTTTTGACTGATGTTCACCGACAAGGCTGACCATGTTTTATCCCTGCTCAAATGAGTAATCTAGATGGGTAAGAAACTCCTTCATTTGGTGGAGTAAGTTCTTTTGGGAAATTCTCACCTTTCTTAGCTCGTCGCACACCATGCACTCGCCGGCAAAATAAACCGATCGCCAAAATGCGCACGCTGAGATTTGAATTCTCGGGCAAAATTAATACAAGCAAGCCTTTGCTGCGCGTTCAATGCTGACTTGACGTCAGCCGAAACCTGCAGCAATTTAAATTTAGAGAATCAAGCTCGAATCAGCCCATTCGATTGTTCAGAGGCCTCAGGCACTCTAGGAGGTCCTCGGTGTGGGTTTCACTCCTTGGGAGATCGTTAATTTCTCAGGAGATAATGCATTCAGTGCTCCTTGTTGGTTATCCCGAACTTTTCCACCGCATTTGAAGCAATTTAAATGTTTTCTTTCCTTTTTACATAAAGGAGTATGGATAGACAGCAAGATCTCCCCGTTGAATAGACGACAACGATTTTCTGCAATGTTTTTTCAGATTAATACTAATTAGGTTGTCCTCCTGTTTGGATGTATTCGGTTAACGGCCTCCACAAGCTGTTCTGATTTTTGGTATTCCTTCGATTATCCTGTAAATTGTACTTTTGGTAACGGTAAAGCATTGGGCAAGATGTGATGTGGAAAATTCCAACTTATGTGATTGTGCAATTCTATTTCTGTCATCTTAACCGAGATAGCGAGAACTTTTGGTTTTGAGAGCTGCTTGCTTCATTATGGTGACAAAAATACGGACATTCAAAGCTGTGCCAAAAATTACCTTGATTTCAAGGTCGACTTTGATCAAAGCGGTATTTCTGGAACTCAGTGAGGTAGATATCAAACAAAGATTATTATTACAAAACCTTATTTAATGCAATTTCTCCGGGTTGTGAAAGAATTTCATTCGGCTGCTCATAACAAACAACCGAGATTGCAAGGGTATATGGAAATAATTTGGGAAAATTCTTGAGTCATTCCTATTAGAAAACATTGTGTTTCCACACTTGATAAAGTTTGTGGTTTTCATGTTGAGATCATTTAATCTTGGCACTCAAGGTCAAGCACGTTTATTTGACACTCATGCAGACTAGAAACCACGTAGATCGAAGTAGACAAGATGTATACTACTGTCTTTACCTAAGGCATTATTATAGGTGATAAATATAATCAAACTCCATTTAGTCATTAAGACATTATTTTACGGCATCACAATTGGCCAGTACTGTATGTGAATGCCCATATATGACATTCTTCTTACAGCATTCCAGTCTATTTAATTTGAGCAGACACCTGAATCAGAACACGCTAATAAAAATTGTGCTAATAGTTGTCTTATTACTTGTTTAATCCAAGCGTATCTGTAAAACCTAAACAGAGAGTGAAATCCCCAAAACAAGTTTCACTGAACACGATGATACAACTGAACGGGACAAACCATCCCGTTCCCAGGTAAATTTGTACGGAAGCTGACATCAACACAAACTGCACCAGTTCACTTTCAAGACAGTGCAACAACTTGAAGAAAGGTCGAGAGAAAAACGAGCTTCTAAGGAGCACAGCAATGCTTCTTGCATTTAGGATCTGTGCCATAGGAATTATTATAGATCCGGAGCTTTCCGGTGTCGCGGTCAGAACATTCTACGTCGCTCAATGACAAGTTGTTTGCAACCAAAAGGGTCTTGTGTTTTAGAATAAGGGACAAAAGAGCCAGGTTCTTTTCTCTGCGCATTTCTTCTTCGGGTCATGTGAATGCCTTGGTACATTGACCACATGAGAAGAGTTATCATTCATGAACCGTATCTAGCTTGTTAGAACACGGTGCAGTTTACATAAATATAAGCACGGTGTGTTCGAATCTCGTTGGATATGGCCACTCAATGGAATTGTTGTACGTGCTTTGTCCCCTTCGCAAAATTTGAAACTGGGAGTGAAGAACAGAATCTTCTCCGCTATGGTCTCAGAAACCTTAACCCTCTTACAGTTCACTTCTTTCCCACCAAACATGTGAGGCCAAGTGAATGTTTGATATTTTGGTTAATTTGAAGCAAATACGCACATACAGAATCCATGCCTGACACGAAGCATTATGATTGTAATCCATCATCTCCCAATCTGTTAGGTATTGAATTAATCGTGAAACGGATTTATTCACTCGGTTTTGCGGTTTTAAATGAAGTTGTTGACTTTTGAGTGTTGTCAAATATACGAACTCTTAACGTTATTTTAATGTTTTCGATTAACAGTTCCACACAACAGTTTAGACCATTGATACCTTTCGGATTCTAATCTCAGTGCGAAAATAAAAAGCTTTTGATTCCAGTTGGTTTGACAATACATTTTCTTAGCCATGGAGATAATATTTTCATGGTGTTGCAGTTTTGCTGCTTCACGCCAAATAATCGTGCACAAGAACAGGGCTGAGGCGCTTGCACTGACAAAAAATTAGTCTAGTACAGCCAGGTAGAGGTTCTTTCCCCTGCAAAGTACCTTGTAAAATCGGCTTGTCATTGTGCCATCACATTTGGACAACTACCGGGACAAAGCGCGGCCAGCACCAATTGCCAGAAGCAGTGTTCACGGTTAAGTTCAACTCTAAGGTCTACGGAACCATAGCACATATTGCTCAACTTACTTTCTTGCTTCTTTCTCATCAAATATGGACGGACTACAAAATGTTCACATGAAAACATGCTAGTGAAATAGAAGAATCAAATTGTACACGAGCGTTTTAGGTTTTACGTCAAATATGTGGAACCTTTTGAAAATGTTTAGTGATCAGTGAAGCAGTGTAGAGGTCTAGTTTCTGATCAAATCTTGAACATTCAAATCTTGGTGAAATGTTGTCTTGTAAGCACTGGGAACCAGCGGACTGAGACTTACATTGGCTTCAGGTAAAGGACAACCTAAAATAAAATAAATGAACAATGAACATTAAAATATTCTCAATACCACTCCCCGGCCATAAAAGGCATGACGCAGAAAGTATTGCGATAGCTGAAACCTGAGAAAAAGGCAGATTTTTGAAACCCATAGTACCTAGTAATGGATACCGGAAATTTCAGCCATGAATGTGAGTTCCAAGAGAACAACAAATGACTTGTACGTCGATTAACCGAGTCCGTTATGAGAGTGTTAGTCACGGTAAATAGGTTTTGCACTACTTTGGAACGAAACCGGGAAAATGAGATAAACATCTAATAGTTAAAGTAAAGGAAAACAAAAAGTGATCAAGTTATGCCTGTCGTGAGAAACGAAACGCAAACATGAGAGAAACGAGCGACACGGAAAATTAAAGATTATGTAAGGCTTCCTCACAAAACCTTGATTGAGAAATGTTATGTCGCCCGACAAATGATAAGCACTTTTTCAGCAAACTGTTCTGTTCTAGGGTTGGCGACAATCGGGATTTTACGCCTTTTACGTGCCCATTATTCCTATATAGTCTAGTCTCAGTCCTATAGGGTTTCATCAGATTACGTAATGCCTGCCAGTTCCTGGACAATAAACTAATAGTTGCACAGATTCACTCTCCCAGCTTAAGAGAGCTCATTAAGTGAAAATACGCTAAAATACGGTACACGAGAAAAATTGTTGAATCCCTTCTCTTTTTCTCGCATATTTGCTCTGCTGTGATCTCTAACTTGACCGCATCCAATCAGAACAACCGGGAGCATACAAAATTTTCTACCGAAACTTTGTGCCAATAAGTGCAAGAAATACACTAAACGGAGGGATAAGATAAGTTTAGGGCTCCCCCATTTTGAATCCTAAACATACTACAAAAAACTCCTGTGCAATTGATATTCTGCTTGAGAATTTCGAAACAGTTTTCGATAGAATTATCACAAGACCATGGATTATCTGCCAGTGACTATTTGTTCATTCTCCCTGAAGTTCGGTTAATAATTCACTCTTTGGATGAAGCACGATGCAATCTTTGTACAGTTCACGGGTTTGCTTGCCCTGTGGGTTCTCAACCTGGTTTAGATCGAGATTTCAAGCATGTCACCGCTTGATCCTAAGAAATAAAATGCACCATTTGGTAGCGCTTTTCGCTGTGAAAATCAGTAATATTATGCTGGAATATAGTTTCATCTCACTTGCTGGTCGGTGGCCGGAGCAACATTTTATCCAGCGTACGAGTGTCCACAAAAAATCTTGCATTTTATGAAGCATAACTGTGAAACATTTGGGCCGTTGGTGGTGAAGCCTCGCTAAATGTCATTGTTCATTTGTTTTTAATAACGTACCAAAAACAATCCCAAAGTCTTCTCCGCAATTAAAAAAGGACATTTTTTCACTGTTTTTTTCCCGTACTACGAACATTCCTTCCCATGAGAAGCGTTTATTTATATTCAGTTGCTTTGCTAGCGATACGTCCGAAATATTTTATTTATTTCATCTACGGCACAAATTTAACAATTCCTTTTTTAAACTAGTTACATACGTTGAATCGGGCCATAGCTTTAAACGTCGACAAGGAGTGTTTTTGAACACTGGAAGAATTAGTTCACCTTTTGACTTTATTGATTATATGGGACTATCTGTTCGCCTTTCATGCGCGTTTTGTCTTACATCAGAGATCGTCGTACGAAGGCTTGTAAACTTTGCATAGGCTGGGGATTTCATACAAATTCAGCAGCAACTGCGAGAACGCAAATATTTAATTTCTTCTCAGATGTTGTTTGTTTCTTTCCAATATGCGTCATGTAGACAGAATCCGGTCTGGGTTATGTAACCAGTCAATGTGAATGATAGTCAATAGAATCGATTTGACAACTAGCAAGAATCAGGTGATTCAGCATGCATGGTTTACTTACCACGGATTTGTCGGTGAACACATTCACAGACGACATTTATGAGCAATACTACTTCTTATCAGTTTGAAGTTTTTGGCTGGCATTGCCACAACTCGGGCTAAAAATCTTGTAAAACAACAGTCTTAGGCTCTTAAACAATCGCCCTCGACTTTTGAGCAATAGGATACACCAAGCGGAATAGTAATATATCTGATCTTGATAACTGATCGATACCAAAGCGTGTCGGTTAAGAGGTTCAGTAATTGTCACCTCTCTCCCAATTTATCTCATTTTTTCCTTTAAGTAGCAAATAGTACAGGGTTTCACTCTGCAATCCAGAACACCTCATTGTACCATGTATTTACTTGTTCCGACTGGATGTGATTTTCGTTAGAAATTAGAGAAGCAAAAATGTACCGGGAAACTACAGTGGTGGTGGCCTGGTGGTAACGTCACCAAATTAACCACTCCGGGGATGTGTTCAAATCCCACCACCACCGCCTGACTTTCCCCATTGTGTGTGTTGAATTGCAGCCCGTTGATTGGCTGCTTCCCCTTTCTGAAAATTTCATCTTTGTATATTCACTAAAAGGAAGTAAAATCTAAAGATAAAAAGATAAAAAAGAAGATAATAGGACGGAGCCTATACACTGTGACAAACGGATAACTGGAGATTAGAACTTGAAGGATTAGTTCAACACCACATTGTCGATATGCAGTCGTTTTGCACTGTTATATTTTTAGAAACGCTGAACATGCTATAAGGTGCGTACTACAATCGAAAATGGTTTCAGCTGACCGCGTACTAAGAGTTGCATTAAAGAACAGAAGAATGACATGTCAGACCAGAGAAGCAGAAATATCTCGAGCCTGAAGTCTTACTGGATTATGCAACCCATTGTCCGTTTCGATAGCTAAGCTGTGCGGTTGCAGACCAAGAGAGTTTCCATATAGGCATTTTATTGAGGGGCTTATCAAATTTAGAGCGAGCTGTGGTGTGAGAACGGTAGGTAGAAAGGTCAACAGTGCAATAAATATGAAACATTTTAAGGTCATTCAAAACAAACTTGTCACAGGGAGCAAGGTTTCGTCCACATTATTCGTAGTGCATCATATGGAACTATAATGATGAATAAGGGACTTATTGCTAACGATAACGATTCCCCTTTGTTAAGAATAAGAAAAGTAGTAGTGATTGATCTGAGAGAATTGGGGTAGTTGATTCCATTAAATGGTGGACTGCGAAGTGTGCAGAGCAAGTAAAGCGTGAAAGGAGAACTGGGGAGCATTGTGTGGCTGTTTCAACCCGGTTGTGCATCTTCAGTACGAAAAATCCATCGAGAAAGTTAGTGTGTATTTTTGATGAGTCCTGAGAAAGGGAAGCAGCCATTCAGTGCTCTTTGTTGACCAGCACACAGGAATCATGAATGAAAAAGCATTTGTCATGTTATTGTTGAATAAAACCACTAGGGTGTGAAATGCACAACCACAAAAGGATAAGTGCTCACAGAAATCGAATATGCTCATCAAACGCATGGGATTGGAGTATTCTTTTTCGTATTTAGAACATTTTTTCTAGATCATAAAATGTCATTTATTGGATAAAAATTACTGCGCAGTAAACATCAGAATATTGTCGTTAGCGTTAAGATAATTTTGTATTTGGAAAAAAGGATTTCGTTTTCGGATCTTATTAGATTATCATCTCCTGTAGGTAAGCCACTTCCAAACCACTTCCATCTCGGTATTTGTAGCTGCGGTAATGTAACATAGTTATTACTGCAGTTCCAAAAAAGGTGACAAATAAGAGAACATTTGTCACGGAGCGTGTATGAGTTATGGTTTTAACCAAGTAAATTTCTTGTCCATTTGCTGGAGTGGTGTTCCGGGTGACAAACGGCTGTCGAGTGTGATGTAGTTCTGTTCCATGAAATACGGACATTCTCGCTGTTCACATTGCTCGCTAGATCACAGTACGCGTTTTTGCTTATGTGCTTCGCTGATCGTTTCGTTTTGAGAAGACACGAAATAGACTTGGATGGGGCTTGATTCAAAATTATGCTAAAAAATGTGGGGGTATACACTTTTAAGCAACTTGAAAAGAAAACAGCTTCAATCATCAATGATAGATGAGCCGGTTGGTGCAAGCATTACCGGTAGCGTTGATAAATAGCCTCATCTTCATTGGACGATTTTTACAGTTCATACGTACCTTATGCATCGTGAAACTGAGGTCAAGCAGAAGTCAGAAGCACGAAAATGGATGATTTGATCATTCTGACATGTTTCTCCTTAACTCAGGAGCAAATAGAAAAAGTGTTTCAGTTGAATAATGTGATGAGTGCAATTGGAATGCTGAGAGTAATGTCAAATCGCTTATCGGATTAACAAAGATGCGAGTGACCAGCTCGAAGTGCCATTGCTCCTAGGGCGTGTTCTTCTTAATCGCATTGTATTTGATTTTCACAGGCATTAAGAAATCGCACTGTTAACAGAAATTTCTGGAAACTCGTAATCCATCATTGTTTTGTTTGTTTTATTTGATGATCAAGTTTGGATCGAAATACCCTTAGTTTTGTGATCACATCAAGTGCCGGACTGACCAATTTATGGCTACGGTTCTGACCGATTGTGATGTCTTAATGGCTAAATGGAGTTTGATTATATTTATCACCTATAATAATGCCTTAGGTAAAGACAGTAGTATACATCTTGTCTACTTCGATCTACGTGGTTTCTAGTCTGCATGAGTGTCAAATAAATGTGCTTGACCTTGAGTGCCAAGATTAAATGATCTCAACATGAAAACCACAAACTTTATCAAGTGTGGAAACACAATGTTTTCTAATAGGAATGACTCAAGAATTTTCCCAAATTATTTCCATATACCCTTGCAATCTCGGTTGTTTGTTATGAGCAGCCGAATGAAATTCTTTCACAACCCGGAGAAATTGCATTAAATAAGGTTTTGTAATAATAATCTTTGTTTGATATCTACCTCACTGAGTTCCAGAAATACCGCTTTGATCAAAGTCGACCTTGAAATCAAGGTAATTTTTGGCACAGCTTTGAATGTCCGTATTTTTGTCACCATAATGAAGCAAGCAGCGCTCGAAAGCTTTCGTTAACTCATTATTGTCTAGGTCAACCACTAATGAAGAAATGGAAATATCCGATAGATTCTGAACCATTCTATCAGCTGAGTATAAACGAATAACGAAAATCACAAGGTTTGTTTATTATTATTTGAAAAGAGTAATTACTTCAATATAAATGCTGTTGCCTAAACGAATCCACAGTTGTTTCACAGAACTCGTTGCTTAACTTTCCAATAAACCTTTAATTGCGGGGTCAACGAATAAATTGAAAGACAATTGTGAAATTAAAACAACTGATTGATGTCTCAGTTATTTCTTCACAATTAAATGAAGTTTCCTTTTCCGTTTCACCCATTCATATTCGCAAAATACAGACGTGTCGCATTTGTTTCGGTGATACAGCAATCAGCATCGTGTTTGGCTATGGTTTGGTTTGATCCTATCAAAGGTTGGCTCAATAAAATACAGTGACATTGCCAAAGTTCAATGGTTGGTTCTGCACTGTTTAAAGATTGGACTTTGTAGGTAACTGGTTCAAGCACGAACTGGTTACGTGATTTGTCAAGAATGAATCAGTCATTGTATTGTATTGTATTTTATTGTAATAACTTCTGTAAGTATGAAGCCTACATTTCAGTTAAAAATATACGAGTTGGATAGAGGGAGACAAAAATAATGAAAGAAGAGATTCAAATGCCAAAACTGTTGACAGTCTGTGAAAATCTTTATGAGAATTGTTTTTCCGTGAGTGAGCGCTGTTAAAGTCGTGTGCTGCAGTCTGAGTACAGTGAAGCATAATGCAAACACTGCATCCCTCATATGATTTCATTGCGTTTAACGTATTCACCAAAAGGCATTACCGCGACAGAGGACACAAAAGTAGTAATATGGCTAGGTGAACTGAATGTGCCGTCAGGCAGAAATTTGGCGAGAGGAAACAGTTGACCGAACACACTACCACAAAAGATAAACGTCCTGGGGCAGCTTCGGCTTGTGATTGTTAATGAGTAAGGCTTTCCGGATGAGGAGAGAATATTAAAACTGAAATTGGTATATCAAGCAACTTTTCATTTGAGCCTTCTGATGAATTAAAGCAAAAGGAAGTAGTTTAAAACTCGATATTCCACCAGCCCACGAAAATTTGAGAGAGAAGCAGTACCCAAACGTGTGTCACGCTATTGAGCTATCTCATGAACGGCACGGGCTCTAACTGATGTATTTTGAAATTAAAGTAGGTCCGGGAGGTTAGGCTTTTATGCGTGTTTATGGTATCCTCGTTAATGACCTGTCTGATTTAGATCCCCAAATTACCAAACCTTTGAATAAACAAACTATGCAAAATAATTCCATGAATAAATTAAAAGAAGTAAAAAATGAAAAAAAATCAGATTCAAATACGTGATCAAGTTTAATGCGAATGTTGGGATTTGAACACAAAATCCGTACCGTTATAACGTACATAGCTCTACCGCCAGGAGTAAAGACAAGTGTGTCAGAAACATTACTATCATCAGCTTAAGACTAAACAAATAACTGCGGGCGATCACCAAGTCAGCAGGTTTATGGTACAGCTTGCCTTTTGTTGAAACCGTAGGGAACAACGATTCTTATCATCCTCATCTAGTCCGTTGGTCACTGCCAGACTCGATTCACAAAATCCCAACTGCATCTGAATGCACACGGTAATTTGTTATCTTATCTATCAGTGCTACACGTGCAGCTGGAAACAGTGTTTAACATCAAGATCATTCCCTACAAATGTTGTAGTCGCATTGGTCGTCCCCTGTCGACTCATATTTTAACTATAATCCTAATTATAATACTCAAAAATGATGGAGTGTTATCATTTTATACTTCATGTGACACGAATATACTAATGGACAGAGTTAAAAGTTTTCAATTGGAATACAAAATGTTTGCGCTTCAGTATTGCCCACCTAGCGTTAGTAAAAAATGGACTTGTAAGTATTATCAGCTAGTGATCAATCAGTCGTTCCTAAAAATAAATTGACCGGAATGAGGCCTACTTGATTTGGACAAATGTAAACATGGTGGCCCTGTCTCATACACTAAGTAGCAGTTCAACTACAGTTGGTTGGCTGCCTAAATAAGCATCACAGACTGTTAAATATCACAACAAATGGTCAAATATCTTCAAAAGTAGTTAGAAAGTCGATGATGCGCCAACATTATATTATTAAGCGGTTACAAGGAACCTGAGTTCATGTAGTACACAATATCGCATGACAACCAGACACCAATGTTTCTGCTTCCTCTTTTGAGCCAAAGCTACGTAGCCAAAATAGGAGAATTTCCCAATCCCAATATAACATCTAATTTTGTGCATTACATTTCACCAATCCAATGTGCTTCATATATTCTGGTTTGTTTTGCACCAGCAATTGAGCGTATTAAACGAAAGATCCTGCAAAATGCATCTTCTTTCGGTTTTCCTACACTCAACAAATGTTTGTAAAGAAAATACCTCAGATCCAGTGGTTTCAGGTGGGTATACTGAGTTAGACGCATTTGTGGTAAGGAAATTCTTGAAAACGATAGATGCATAGATAATAAAAAAAACAACAATGCATACGCATGAATATATACTTTTGACCAATGTGCGCACTCAACACTACTGTTCCGATAAAACTTGAGCCTAAATCAAGTGGAAGTCCAGTACAGATCATTTTTATTCAGAGATATCGTGGGGTGTACCATTGGGATTCGACAAGCAAATAAACGTCAATTTAATCTTGGAAAAGTCCTCAAAAAACCAATGGTATACTACTGGAGTTTTTACTAGATACAGCCAAAATACCTCATTCAACCAACTATAACGGGCATCTGATAAATACCACAAGTATCGGATATTCTCAAGACGGGAGGTAGGCTTAACTGTAAAAAGGAAAGAATATTTCTTCACATGGATCCTTGTTAACCATTTATAGCGAAATTAACGTTTCACCCAGGAATACTGGCGGGGTATGAGGCTCTTTTGCAGATAGGTAGTTTCGCTGTAGACAGTAGATACTTCCCATCACTAGGCGTGAAATACGTTCCGAGAAAAGTGAGTTGTATTTTCCTTCCTATTGGCTTGCAGATTTATTGTAAAGGTAACAGGATACCCCTGATTGCCTTGCGTTGTGTGAGATGTGCATTGTCTATCGTCCCGGTGATTTTTTACCTTGAATATGTTGGATTTTTCCCCAACCATTTTGTGCAATTAAACCAGTGGGTTGAAGCTCTGGGTTGACATTGGAACATTAAGGGTGAGGACTGGATGAAAACGATCCTGACTGATGGCTAGTTACGAGTAGGATAAGTCGTGTTCCTAATCGAATGATAACGCTCAATACGCTTACTGAAAAGTCTACGCATATAAACAAGATCAACCCCTATATGCAATTAGCCTCTCATGAATTTTTGCTGGTAAAACAAAACAAAATACTCATAGCACACAAGAAAGACGAATAATAAAAGTTTTCTTTTTCTTATTCCGTCGATGGGTAAGCGGTAAACAAGAACACACAGTTAAACCAAAATAGGATAATTGTACATTGAGCATCCAGTGAAAGAATAGTTGAGCAGTCGGCCATAATGAATCGACTAAACCTGTAGAAACCTGTAATGCCTGGAACAGTAAAAGATTTAATTTCACCAAATGGAACGAACATTTTTCAGTGCATGTTTGATAAGAACATTCAGTTTAAAGAAAAGAGAGGGTCAAATGATTTACAGACTGCTATTATTTAGTTTTACCGCTTATAGTTCAATAGGAGGGGAAAAATTGCACAGTGGCTTGAACTGGTAACATCAAATTCGACTGAATTGCATTGTCGCCAAAGTTTCCAACTTTTTTCTGTTCTTCTAGTTTATAAAAATAACGAGATATTATCCAAATTAAAAGATAGAATGTGGTCAAGTGTTTTTAATTTATGAACCACTTAATTAAATGTTGGGCAAGAAATTAACGTGTTTGTCTTACATACTATTTCTACCAAATTCATGTTTATTTTGAATGAAAACTATCAGATTAGAGATCTTTCCTAATTACGAAAAACGCTGTTTGATACAAAACAATTTCAAATGAAATGAATTTAGTTCGGTTATTTGCCCAAACATGTTCACGTATATGTGTTTATCGCCAGGATTTGATTATCCCACTTAGTTATTGCCGAAAGTCTTTCACAGGCGAGCGCGCACACTATTGCTATAGAGTATCCCGTTTGCCATTACACTCGCGGTAGCCCGCAAATGGTGTATCGGTTTCTTATGAATTGTGCGACAAAATTTGCTCGTTGGTCTCTACTATGGTCATGCAGATGTTTTTAACCATGTGCGCTCGTTGATCACCATTGCAGTGTGTGCCTCTTCGCGGATCCGAATAAATGAACCAATCAACAACCAGACTGCCCGGTTTCGATTGGCTCCGGGAAAACTATTGTTGTCTGCAGAACAGTCATAGGTTGGCTGCGAAGGCCAGTGAAATATAAACGTACACATAAGCATGTTTGAATGGTTGCTTATTTCTGCTTTTCTAGTCGTTACCACAACTCGTATTTGACATGACTGTGACAAACGGGCTGTTTTGTAAGGTAAGCGTTTGGATTCGATCAATGACTAATGAGCAAAAATCTTTCAAAGAATATTCCGTGCCACTGGTTGTCAAACGTATATCATCTGTCAGAACAATAATTTATCTCTTTCTAATTTAGCGATTGATAAGCATTGCTCCATTCATATTCACCAAAGCGGGGTCGTCATCTGAGGATAACCAGTTGTGCAGAAATTTGAGAAATAACGATAGAAGTAATGCGCCAGCTGAATACAGTTTCTGTCCGGGAAATAAATTATTTGTCGGTGTTAGCATCCCTGGGAGGATAAATGTTTTGCAAGGATAATCATCACACGTTGGACACATGAAGTGGTTAAAGGAAGACATCCCAAGCCCGTAGTGTTAGCAAACTGTATTCGATAGAATGCTCTGTTTAAAACGTGTTTGATCCCACTGGATCACATCTCACTTATGATGCAGCAAAATCACCCTGAGGAGGAATAGTGACATTTTGCGGTATTGGCCTTTCTTTTCGACTTCATCCAGGGATAATTCTATTTTCAGGCAGGAAAGAACTTGCATAAGGCGATAAAATTGAATTCAGACAATTAATTCGACATAACACCGACTAGGACAATTTGTTTGTTTGGTCAGTTTTTCTGCCCGTTTTAACTAGTTTATACAACTGTGCACAATTACATTGTCGTATAATAATTTTTCAGAGATAATCTCCATTTAATTGATTGCTATTGAGTCTGATTGCTATTTACTTGAGTGCCGATAACCTCCTGAAGCAAACTAAAAGTGCTTAGGAGCCAACATGTGGTTGGTCTGCGGATGGACCAACAAACAGATTAATCACAGTTTAGTTTCCGAACTCTTAAGCATCAGTAGGAATGAGAACAATATCTATCATTTTCATCGAGCTGTCTTGGACGTCTGCATGAGGGCAGTCACTGCGATAGTAAAGAACCAATGCTTGCCGATGCTGCTATTCATCTGTTCCGTTATAAATATAATCCATTTAAAATGTTTTTTCCGTCTGCTCACCTTTCAGTTCACCCTTGTGATGCTCATAGCAACAATTGCTGCTCAATTGCCTTCGATCACCGCAGAAAGCTTCATCAACTGTGTAGACAAGTGCAATTCCATTTTACGCGATTGCCTTTCAATGTGCTATTTTGATTGCGATGCGGACGTCTACTGTATCCGAGGTCGATTTGCTCGATGTATGAAGCGTTGTCAACACTAGAGCAGATCAAAGAAACAAATGGTGCATCATCCCTCACGGTCATCCACAGATCAGACTGGACCCTTTTCTTTACCTTCTGTAAAAGGGATAGTGATTGCGACAATATGAATCACACTGTATGACGAAATCTCCTCCTCTGTGCTCCCTGTTTTGGTCACATGTCTCAAACATGAGGAAAATATTATCAGACTCGGTTGAAATCAGTTTTGGGGTATCAGGCTTTATTCTGAGTGATTTATTGGGCAAGACGTAAGGCTGCGGTAGTTATATATGTTTTTACAAAGTACTACATCCGTTAGCACGATTGAATGGTGCCGCCATATGGTACTATTTCCTCGTATAAATTTATCAAGTTGTATTTATCGCAGTGGCGAATGTTGCTATGATCATGGAATATTAAAAATGCTTGTTAGGTTTGAGTTAGTCGTTTTTTGTACAAAAGAGCATTTCATTCGTGATTCCAATTTCCAGAAAGAAATTTGAAATTTGAAGTTACTCATTTTGCATGCATCGACAAGAAAAAAGTAGAATTACTAACTTTTGAGGCAATCCAATAAATCAGATATCACGACTGGTCGAAGCCTGTCATTTTGAGGCTGATAAGCGGAATGTATGCTTTATTTTTGATGGAGTGCGATCAAATTTAGCAAGAAATCATGTCTTTCGGGCAAAACTGAACCGCTAAAAACCGATTCGACAAGCTCAGATGAATGAATGACGAAATATGTGGATAATAAAATTAAAACGTGGTGACCACACCTAACCGTTCAAAGCCATGCAGTTAGTTGTTCTTAGATAATCAGTTTAAGACGGCTGAGAATGCCAGATGAATATGGTATTATGTAAGAGCGATAGAAGTTCGTGAGATCACATATTTTTAGTGAAACCAGTTGGAATGAGTGGAGATACGTTTACTGAGGCTATGGTGAACAGATGATGGTTGACGGTTAGTATTCTCCGAGAACACATTTGATGAGCATCACAAGGTGCGTTGAACGCGTAAACACAATGAGTTGTTCGGAAAAATACCAATGAACCTCAAAAACTGTTGGAATGGCCCACGGATGAGTTTGAAATGTTTAGTGGGTAGACCGAGTTAGGTGAGCCGAGAACCACAACTCCAACATGGCAGTGTACAGGTATAGAAAATGCCCTAAAATGCGGTGAGCTTGGGATTAGGCATGTACTAATAGTCTTTGGCCGCGTAAGATTATGATTGAAAATGACAAAAAAATATTATATATTATATGGTACTGAGGATACCGTGAAAAATGTCACAGTGAAGTCTCGGCAGTTCATCATATTGATTAACGCAGTTCAAAAGAGCAGAATCACAGAGAGTGAAGAAATGTTTAAAAATAGACTATGACAACCGGAACAGTCGGCAAGGCCTGATAAACCAGATTGAAAACCAAACTGTGAACTTAACTGTTATGTCGCCAATTTACTATGTTTTACTCCGCTTAAATCCGTTGCCTACTATTAGGTCGCACAGCGCTATATCTCAGGTGAATACCACAAATGCAAAGAACATAAGATATAGCACAGTAACAGCAGGAGCACACGGGAACACAAGAACAGTGCACTGTCACTAAATCCGTGAGCGGATGATAGTTCTAGGAGGAGAAGCTACCTAGGCGAAACACAGAACCCACGGTCGACTATCGATCTCCCAGGCCTCCCAAAACACGAGTGAGAAGACACGGCTTCAGCAGCACGAGATTTTTTAATGGCGTTGAGCACAAGTCACAAGTCATGAGTCAATTTACAGGTTTTACTCTGCTGCTTATATGTGACTGAAAATAACATTGATCAATATAATAAAACGAATGTACCAATGAAGTACACAGTTAGCAATGTTTAACCGACCATAGGCTACGGACCAGATTGACGGAGAAAGTGAATATTACTGTACGACTCAATATTATTGATTTATTTCCGCGAGATTAGTATTGATCCGCGATGACCCTTATTTGGGTAGGATGTGTTGTAAATTTGTTTGCTTTTGTTCACAGAATTAACAAGTATGCAGCCGGGTTTTTCTTGGGACGAACGGCATTGATCTTCGTCCCAACACCTTTCCACTTAGATTTGTTACCTGTAGTTTTGGTAACGGGGATCTACTTGCATTCTTCTTGTTGGTCTTCGTGGCCGACCTGAAAATCTTCTTGATATTAGGCATGCTTCTTCTGCTGGTGTTATAGTATTCCTGGTTGGGATGTCAAAAGTGTCAAGAAGAATATCCAGGGTAAGTGCTAGTTGTTCAACCTCGTAAGATCGGTGATATCTAGGGCGCAATTGGTTCTTGTGCTATACCCATGTGTCTTGCCCAATTTGCACTTCATAAAGCACTTTGCCAATTCGTCGTTTAATGGTTCCTTCTGCCCATGGGTCGCGATCTGGACGATAATTTCTGGCATATGCGACAGCATTCGGTGCCAGCTTTCTTACTTCTATTGTCTCTTTTAGATTTAACTGATGTGTCATCGGGTAAAATGATGTCGTGGACTGTTCGCAATTTACGACCCATTAGCGCTTCTGCAGGGGTCTTGCCATTCGGTGTTGATTTATTCGGAGTTGAACAGTATGCTAAGGGGAACCGTTGCAGAACTTCATCTGTAGTCGCCTCCCCTCGAAGCTTCAACAGGGCTCTTTTGAAATTATCCGCAAATCGTTCCACCTGACAGTTGGATTTTGGCTGATGCGGTGGAGTCCAAATTTGTTGGATGTGCCGCCGTTGTCAGAAATCCCGGAAACAGCCGAAGTCAATTGGATGCCATTGTCTGAAACGATCCGTTCCGGTAGGCCATGTTGAGCGATCTCGCGGCGCAGAGAAGAGACGGTATTGCTAGCAGTGGGGGAGTAAATGGCGTAGATCTCAGGCCACTTGGAGTAGGCATCTGGTATGATGAGATAGTAGATAGCGTTTACTGGTTCCGCATAGTCAATGTGTAGTCACTCCCATGAACCTGTAGGTGCTGGCCACGTAATTGGTTGTTCTTTTGGTGGAAGTTTGGCCTGCTGTTGGCACTGAGAACATTGCCGAACAATGGTTCCTATGTCTCTGTTAATGAAGGGTCAGTACACATAGCTTCGTGTTCATGCCGGGGTGTTGCATGAAATTGGCGGAGTACTCGTGAACGTAACGGCGATGGAATGACAACATGATCGGCAAACATGAGGCATGAGTCAACCACAGATAGGGATGCACGTCGCATATACAACTGTTTCAGCTCGTCGGAGGTCACTGTAGGTGGCCAGCCATATCCAGTCCATGATATAGCGGAGTGAAAATTGGGATCATTTACCGACGCATACTTGATGTCCTCTGAATTAACGGGAGTTCCCTTGATACCGTCGTTAAGTGGCCGATTTGTATCAGAGTCAGACGTGATGGCTGCAATCATCATGTTTCCTGGGGTGGACGTCTGATTTTATGGAAGTCGTGATAATCCATCCGCTTGAATAAAGTCCTGCGTGTGTCGGAATACTGGTTGAGCATCAGGTAGCAGTTCAAATGAGGCTTGAGCACGGGTGCATAGTCCGAGTCCGTCTTGGAAAACCTCCGGAAATTGTTCTGTCATTTGTTTCATCATCGGTGTGTCGGAGAAAGAGAGCGTGTTAAATATTGTGCTCAGTGGCAAATCCCATAGATTGAGACGGCCGATCCAGTCGAGGTCCAACAGATTGAGTGGTTTACAAGATAAATAACAGATGCCCTCCTTGTATATTTCAGCAAATGCAATAGTACACTAAAAGTGTGCCACCAGTTTGATAGAGTTACCACAGAAGACGTGGTGATTGCATTTATTTTCGTCTCAACATTAACAGTTTAGATCTTATACTTGACTGTGAGGGGAGCAGTTGACTCGCCAAATTGTCTCTCTGCTGAAAAGGACAATTCCCGGGGGAGAAATAAAAAGTACTGATTGTTTATGCACCACAAAGGAGATGATGCGATTGCACTATGTTGTTCATTACATATTTTTGGTGTGTAGAACAAGTGCTCATTAGGGAAAGTGAAATGTAATATCTGTGATGTAACTGCTCCGGGTAATGCAAAGTAAATACTTACCTATTGAAGTGGCTTTAAAAATAACCACAGATTAGGCTCACCTAATATATTAAAACAAGTGGGAATTGCCTACTTCTGAATGCACGCGTTTTGAATGTTCTAACTTCATTGAAGATATTTTTAAGTAAGTAAGTAAGTGCACGAATCTGACAATGAAAATAGCATTGTCGATGAATTCGGACTTGTTTCATTATGCTTCTATATAGTGCAGCTCTAAATGTTTTCCAGAGACATTTACTATACAAATAAAACATACGTAGTTCATTAAAAAATGTCCCACAAAATTAATCCTTGTCGTCTGTCAGCAGCCCATGGGAACTAACTACAAACTGAAAGGATTTGGGAATTACCTCGAAAATACTACAACAATCAGTGCTCATGCGACATTTTTTTGATAACGTTTTTTCTATCGTAAAAGTTGCAAGCGCGCCATGAGAGCAAGAATCCCAAAGCACTGTATGACACGAACCAGTGAACAATATTCAGGTAGAAATTGGGGGACAGCTGAAAGCAGCCGACGAATTTAGCGATTAAACACAAGCAGTGTTTGTAAAACAATACCTTATAAATGTGACAAACCTATGCGCGATCTGCTTTTCATTGTTTTGTCTACAGGTGAATATTGAAGAGAACCTAGCCAAGTGTGTAAAAGACATTGATCAAAATCAGATTGTCTTTCTGTATTGCGCTGGTAAACTGTAGATAGAAAATGTTTTCGAAAATAACCAATTAATGCTTAGTGCATCACACGCACGCACACACTAAATAGATTTCTTAATTCGCTTCATTTGTTTAGCTTGCATATGAGTTTGTTATTAAATGTTATTTACTCAAATTCTTAACCTTTGGTACTATGTAACATGTCATTGTATGGCTCAAATGACTGATATCCTCCTCCGATGGGAATGTAAACGGAACAATTAATGAACTCGATGAACAGAATGACAACTTTCCTTTTTGAACTGCCAATGGGACTTTACGAAAAAAGGCAATTAAGCCAGCTGAAAAAATAAATAAAAATGGTACAAAATGATCAACCAGATGAACAAAATTGAGCAAAATATACTTTAATTGAGTCATCTAGTGAGGAAGTACAAAACATTTCTAGGTTAATCACGCATGCGGTGAAAACACAGAGCTAACTGAAAGCAACTGACAATAGTGTGTAACCCAGATGTCACTGGAATGACTGATGATCGTAGTTTATATACTTATCTATTTATTATATACATTTCAAAAGGTGCCCACAGTAAACAAAAGCACATTCATATAGTGGCAGCTAGTTCATTACAAAATGAGCCTAAATGTTAATGGCGCAAAGATAACCAATGTGAAGACAGGTTTATGAAACTATTTTTCAACGGATACGAAAGAGAGTGGATTGCACTGGATCTGATCACATTGTTCATTGTGGCAATAACGTTAGTTTAAATCACTCGATATGATTTTTCTCAATTCACTGGGTATTGTGTCATTAGCAAATACTTGACCAATAATGACCTCGGTGTTTTGTATCCATGGATCACTTTAGCGATGGCTATGTTGATCCCGATATGGCGGTTTCACCGTGAACTCGGTTTGGTGTGTTCTAACACCCAAATACGTCGTTGTCTATCTGTAAATTCTGTGCTAGTGGCACCGCACATACACGGCATGTTAATGAAGATTGATTTGGTGTAGAGAGCAGGGCATTCTCTCACCCGGTGGATGGGGGTTTTTTTCCCGTGCGTTGCTGCTCAAAAATTTCCTTTGCTAACTGATAAAAGTTAATCAAATAAATAAATTGGTAAAATGGAAAACGAATCATGACCTTTAACTTATATGAATGTCTTTCCACTATTTGGCTTGCAGGGCTGGACAATAAAATCTTTGGGATAACTTTTCTATTAATGCATTATATAACCAGACTACCTCCTCAGATTAGGTGCTAACAGCGTAAATCTATTGGGTTCTATTGGATACATAAGACCACGTATTTGAATGCGGTGGCCTACTCAAGTCGCTTAATGGTAGACCAATCTTGACACAGTTCCATCTGGCCTTCAGATGATCCTGGGACATGATGACCATTCCTCCATTGAGATTTATGGCCATGTTTTAACCATTCCTTAACACTTTATGATCCTCTGTTTGCCTGCAGTGGATACCGGCTGAGATGTACTAAATTATACTAAACAAGAGCCCTTTATTATTTCTATACTAGATTCTTTTTTAAAGTTAATCGTGGGAACCGCCAGTTTTACTTTGGATTCGGGTCTCCCAAAATTGGACATGCAGTCCTTGAATGAAATAGTCCAAATAGCTGTGGTGAGTAATTTGATACGACTGGCCCTAATTGAGATCAGTGGCACTCGCAAACAATCACTGGCTCGACAGCTTATTTTAAAAGAACATGCATTAATTTTAGGTGGTCCGAATTTAGTTTGCTGCATCTTATTCTTGAAGGTTTTTAACAATTTACTACTAGAAAAACAGAGGATTAATTGAAACGAAAATTGCAGAAGTAATTCAAAAATGACTCGACAAAGTAACGCTTCAAGTTCTTTATATTAAGTAATTTTTTTATCTCATTAAAGTATAAAACAGGATCATGGCAAACAATCGTGCTCGGTATGATCGGCGGAATTTCCTTGAGGCATTTATTATACATAAATGAATTGATACAAATAGGATCATTCTTGTTGTACCAAAATATGTCCTCTGGAGTTGCATGCGCAAGGCATTCATTGCGAAACATGTAAGTAACAAAATGCATGTAAGGTAATAATTCCCCTATACTTAGGAGTTCTTCATTTCGTTATGTGTACTGTGTTGGGCTTTGCACCCATCAGGCCTAAATCTCAAACTTTGTAACCTCCTATAATCTATTTGATAGTGATATAGAAATAACCTTAAATAAGAGTTCGTATTACACCATTTATCTTACGTACAAGAGTCATAATATAAGTGAAATAGAGCTCCCGACTCCATAGCAGTATTTGTGTTGTTTTGCCTCTGAAAGGTTTTTGCAGTTTTGGAGGACAAGCAGCAAAAGAATGTTGGAGAATTCTTCAATTGACAGATATCTCCAGGCACAATGTAAACAACTTTCTATAACAATGTCAATATACATGATTGAAAACAATTCACTCATGAATTTCACCTACAGGTTACGTTATTGGTGTGGGTCATAAAACATAAGTACACCTCTCTGTTAAGGACGGTCAATCTCCTTGGTGTGAGTCGCTGGGTATTCACCATTGTACATGCTTTGGTATCTGGTATGTAAAAGAGATTTCGGTCTGCATGAAGAATGTTTTCGTGTCCCTAATAAGCTTACAGATGCGTGTCTAGCTATGTGAGCCGTATTCGACGGAGCACATCGAGAAAGTTAATTCAGTACATCATAGCTCTGAATGAGTTCTGAATGAGTCATAAACCTAATCGATATTTAGTGGTGTAATGCGTGAGATAAGTTCCACGAAGAAACCTTGCAAACATTGATTGTGTTCTATTGCATAGACACCAAGTGGCAGAGTCTGATCGAAACCCGGCAATGGTATACTCTTAGTACGATTCCAAGTTCATTCCTTGATTGAGTCGTTTAAAGTACCACTCATTCAAAATGATCCATAGAGTTATCCAAAGCGTTCTAGATTTTATGTTTAACCTTTCTTTATTCTGAAAATAACTGAATCTCCCATACAACCAATATACATCCATAACTGACCATTTGAAATGGAGTTTCACCTATGAACTTATAAAATACACTGCTGTGAGTATTAATTTTGGCGACTTCTGCTAAGGACATCCAGATGTAAATCAGTTCTATGATTAGATACTGTTTCTGTTGTTTAGATGCTGTTAAGTTCAACGCATCTCTCTTAGCAAGCTATTTTGTGTATTGCAAAAAGAGACTAAATGGTTGAATGAAAGTTCTCTAGAAGTACGTCACGGCCGGCTCCGGAGTTACCGTCGCTAATCACTACCATTTACACTGCATACAGATTTATCATTGAGTTTTTGTGACTAAAATACCTGCGCCCAAACGGTTAGCCTTGATCAACCCCGGTTAACAGCACAATTTTCTTCCCATTTTTTAGTTCATAATGAATCCTGAAGTTGTATTTCATATGGAAAGCATCAGAACTTAAAATATGGTCCCAATAGATTCCTTGTAGCGATACAAGTAATTTATCGAAAGTTTCATCGAGTATAAAACCGTTGTGCATGGTTCAATTTGACCAACTCAATTATGTCTCTAACCTTAATCGATCACCAATTATTTCACATTGGTTCCTGGATCGATTTAATGGTTATCCAAATGCCCCAGTTCACCCGATAGGTATTTTGTTCTAGGATGAACAAAGTATGTGAAATGTTTTTTTAGAATGAAACTGAGAGGGAACTGAATATTTTTCTCAAGGTGGCATAATAGTGTGTGTATCGCAATCTACCCAAGAGTTTCCATGCTGTAAGCACCAAACGCGCATATAACTCCCCCATCTTGCTCTATCTTGAAAGGTTTCCCTTTCACAAGGAACGATTTTATTACAGATTGGGATATTATCTGTTGCTTGTGTTGTTGGTTGAGTAATCTAAAACTTGACGGCGATTGCTGAATATTCATCTTCTGGTTTGATTTGGCAACTGCTCTATTGGATTAAGAATTTCGAGTTCTTTGTCAAATTTCAGACTTAATCAGTTGCATCATTATTGCTTCATTGTCTGTGATATAGACTGTAGTATTTTTCGTGTATGTACAACCTAGAGAAGCCGTGCAAATTGATTTCCTTTGTCATGAGATTCCCTAAACATCTGAACTGAATTGAGGGGATTAAATGCGTAACTTTGTTTCAGATGATCAGTTTAAAAAAAACCAGAAGAGTAGCGAAAAAGGAATCCCACAGGGATTTTATTTACTCTGAACGAGATATGAGTTTAGCGGCTTAGGAACTCGTTTGAATTATCAATATATGTAAACAAGTTTCACAAAGTTACGCGTTACCTAACTATTGATAGTTTAGTAATATTTCTGACACTTATGGAGTGGCAAAGGCAATGCAAATCTGTTTAGCTGCCAAAAAGCAAAGAACAGTATTGAAATATAGTAGAGATTGTAATGAAGTTGAATGAAATGGGCAAACTACAAGAAAGAGCAATAGCGGAGTTTTCTATGCTGCTATATAACTGGGTCAAACGTTTCCAAATTCGTTGTTTTCAGGGACAGCAGCAATACACTTTTAATTT
>UZAN01041634.1:33883-56522 GCA_900618425.1 Echinostoma caproni
TGATTACCGGCTTCAACAGTTATGGTATGGTGCCTGAGGAGTCACTCTTATATGTGGAATATCTTCAGTCCTGTTCTTTGATCGGTACGATATCGAAATTAGGAATATATAAGAATATGCATTATTATATCTATTTTAAGTACAGAAAGCAAATTATCAGCCAATACAGATCCGGGCTGCTAAGCAGTAGTTGTATAGATTCGGCCCTGAAAGGTTATATAATTTGGAAGACAAGCAGCGAGCGAACATTGAAGAATTACTTTTTCTCTGCTGGCAGAGCTCTCCAGCAAAACAATAAAGAACCCACCGGAACAATTCCGCATTACGTATCTTCTCTTACCAGTTAGTGTACTAACCGAATTTGAATGAATTTGGTTTTAATACAAAATTTATCTATTGGTTTGAATATGAATTTACCAAAGAAAGAGATATTCTTTTTCCCTTTAAGTTCTAATCAATGCTCTAGGTTTTACACGCGANCGAGAACTGGTTTGATCATATGGTGAATTTCGTCGTGTGCATGAAAACAGGCTGATCAGCTTCCTGATGGCCAAATGCGTTGTATGCTCGCGGTCTACTTGTGATGTCCCACGGTTGATCCCCAGTCGAATCGATGGATTCGTACCGCTGATTAGACCCAAGCAGGTACAAATCACGTTTCTGTTCTCGCTTCTGTATACGAAACGAAATGATTATGTGCTTTGTTCGCCGACTGAAAACATTCAAAGCAACTTTCTATTTTATTTGATACCCCGTCCTGACCAAATGCATTGGGATTGAATTGTTCATCAATCTGGCCTAAAATAATATGCGTGATGCCCTCAAATCCAGTTAAGTATCCAACATACCGTTCGATCAGTATAAGACACAGGGCAAATTTATCTTAGGTTGAAGCCCACACCGACAACTTATTCATCTTTTTTTAATGTATATCAAAGGGATATCTGAAAGAAATAGCACAGCTTGGTAACGTTAACGCTACTGACAATTACCTGGAAGTCGGGTACATTCAATCACAATCCTTCTAATGATTTGATACCGATAACAGTTCTCACATAATGTGTTCTTAATAAACGTCCGCTGGCGTACCCCTATGTTCTCAGAACCGGTTTCCCTCGGTTCGAAGTAAATTCCACTGGCATCAATTCTAACTCGCGGCTAGCGTTAGTCGCACAGTAGGTGGTCTATGTATCGATAGTATTTTTCTTGGCCATCAATTGCAGAATGGAGCTTCTCTCTTTTCAGTTTTGCAAAGAAATCATAAACAAAAAATGGGCCATAATCACACCGTCCTTTATGCTGTTGAAGCTACCGTGTTGTATGAACTAAACACGGAACTTACAACCAAAGCGAAACTCGCGCAAACCTGTCAAGATTAAATGATAGCAGGTTTATTTTTGTATGCCATTCATTCAGAAGTTGACCGTTTCTAGAAATGGCAAATTGGAGCATAGGGACTTGAATAATTTTAAACATATTTTTGATACTCCTCATTGGCATCCTTTATTGGTTGTGTGAAGTCATACATCTGTTAATTGTTTTGTTCATAAAGATAGGTAAATTGATACTTTCCATATAGTATTTTTGTCAATTGACACCGTGCTCTAAGAAATATTTCTGTTTGGAGTGTCATCGGGGTGTTCCAATTTGTTATTCTTTAGACTTTACCACCAAATGTGTTTCCGAAAACAAAAAGGTGATTTTTCCAATGATATCACCAAAATCGTTTTGCAGTCACTGAAATCAGCCCAAGCGATCACATGTTGAGTAGGCCTAAATCGTTATGCATAATTACCGGGATGGTTAGCCTTCGATGGAGCGCCCAAAGTAAAACAGGTTCTTAAGTTGAACTAAACAATGTCAAAGGGGAATGAAGAAGAATTTGTCCTCTTCGCAGTAACTTTACCGAAAACTTCAATGACGATCCAAGGAGATGTTAGGAACAATTATCTAACTTACTACTGAACAGTGTGGATCAAGTATTGACAAGAGAATAAAAGTGATCGGAGTCTGTTGAAAACAAACGTCTACCTTGGACTTGGCCTTATTTAAAACAATTAACTTTTTGGAGGAAAATATAGCCTCAAGAAAGTGTAACTATCGAATGAAAATGACTGAACAATTTGAGATCCCCCTATAGGAACTGAGTCACGTGAAAGTAATTTAGAGAGAGTGTTGGCCGATTTCAATGTACAGTTAACACTTATGAACTGTTCCCTAAAACCAAATTATATTGAAAACCCAAAATGTGATGTTATGGCACAGTACAATGAAATAGTACACCGTTTGTTGATCACAACAGTTATATAGTAACGGCGTGTTTTCAAATTACCGCACAATTTAAGCTGCTTGCCATCTGCGTTTCATCATGAAGCGGTTTAGGGACACCAATGTTGTGTCAACGTTTATGACGAAGCTATATCTAACGAATGCTTCTTCTATGAAATTGAAATCTGTATTGTGTTTGCATGAAAACACGCTCGTTTCTGAGGAACTGCAGTTAATTTAAATTTAAATTTTTTACCATTTTTTGCTCAAGCGGTATTTTGAAAGTAACCAATAATAACGAGCTGTGCTATAAGGCGCATATAATACAATTACTAACATTGGTTCTATTTCCTCAGGTGATACCTCATCGTAATCATTGAGTGAACTAGAAAGGAGATGAAAGATACCTAAATGATCATCACAAAATAAAGAAAAGCAAAGACATTTTCTCTCTTTTGTGCGGATGTCCAAAAGCGATCGTTCTTTTTGAATGGCAAGTCGAAAGAATCACAGCCTTTGCCATTTTGGACAGTTTTACTGTACGTTTTGGTTTAAGTTGAGCTACGAAAAGTATTAAAATTTAGTTTTAGTCAAAAGTAAATGATCTTTTTATCTCCTGTTGGGGTTTTGACTGTTTAAACTGAACTGGTGATTTTTACCTCCCACGCATATGCGTTGGTGGAGCAACTGTCGAATGAAGTACAGTGTTATTTTACAGACTGAGAGCGTTGCTATGGTCAGTCGTAAATGGTACATACGGAGTACTCGACGCCGGACAGACGACCAACATTTTTTCCGAGCATATTTAGTCATTTATTCTATTCTGTTGATCTGAACATTCATTCCAGCGGTGATAAAAACCACCCGTACTGCCTTGGGTGAAAATAGCTATGGTTTATTGATGACACGTATAAATAGAATTAGTAACTGAATGCTGAGGACACCAAAAGACTGAGTACATACATGACAACAAAATTATCAATAAGCAGAATGAATTCAAATAATTATTCTTCTGTTGATCAAACATTATTGGCATGCCGTTTACTCGTTCAAATGCATTTATCCCCTTTTGAGCACAAAAATACCAGAAAGGATAAGGGTTATTTTGGAGTGTTTTTATAAATGAACCTCTTTTTGCGTAGAAACCAACATCAATCAGAAGAGTCTGGCAATAATATTTTGAAGTTTCTTCAGTCTGAAAGCCTTTTGATCAGATAAAAGTTTAGAAAGATTCTTCATTCAGTGAGTTATTTGCTTAAAACCTTTTAGGTAAAATGTATTTTTGTTGAAGCTAATCTGTGTAAACGTTCAACCAGAAGAGAACTAGAGGTAACATGCTCATATGTGTGGTACAGTGCGAAGTTCTGAATCACCGATATATGCAAATTTGTACTACTTCTGATAATAAGTTCAAGACAAAGTGATGAAACGAAGTGAAGTGAAGTCTTTTTACTTTTTTATTTATTAAGTATACAAATGTACAGTCAACATTCAGGAAGGTGGCTGCGACCGTACAAAGGCTGCCTGCAGAAATACAGAAATAGGGAAGATGGGCGGCGGTGAAGCGGTTCGAACTCTGGACCACTTGGCCACTACCGCCCATGCAGTAATCCTCCTAATTACCGCCCGTTTACTTCGTTTTCATAACGCTGCTGAGTCACATCCATGAAAGTATTTGTGGCTGTGAGGACTCGGTGTCCCCTTCCATGTGACCTATCTTATTCCAGGGTTCAACCGTAATACATTTCAAACGAAGTAGGTTATCGTATGCGATAACCTGTGCTGTCATTCACCGTAGTTCATAATACACTATTTTATCCTTCACTTTTGCCAATCAGAGCCTGTTATTGGAAATCCAATGCTCGCAGTACTGATTGGTGCATTTGTTATTTGCGATCCACACAACCACACGTATGTCGTGGACAGTTAAGTTACTTTTACAACTAAATTGATCTTTCAAAGGTATATATAGACAAGTTTCTGTTGATATTTCTAACACTCGCAGGATTGTATGGAATGTGAAATCTTGACTGTCCTTTTTGTCTATTGAAATGAAAGCGATAAACTGTTTGGGATGATCATTTTCTGCGTTCAATATCATCCTTCTTTTCCATTCAACAAATCAAGGAAAATCCGAATCCATTAGCACAATCAATTGTTTATAGTCGAGATAAATTGCCAAGACTTGGTCCGCACTAAAGTGTAAAACGCCGTCAAAGTATTTAATTTGTAGCACTATATGGTGCTTAATCACAGTGAAGCTCCATCGTCAGGAGAACACCGGGTGTGGTTATAACCCATTTAGTAAGCCCTCTGCAACCATAACATCTATCCTATTTTGCAACCATTTTACTATTGCCTCTATTACCTTTTTGAAATTTGGATGAAGACGTGGTAAATATTGAATATTGAATATTTTTCTTTGCGTGCTTTTTACCATCAAGGGAGAAACTGTTAAAGATAAATATTGCTCTCCGGTCGTACATCATCTGGATGTGTTGACACAACGAATGCCAAACGTCATATCCCATGAGCAATAGGACAACTAACTGCAAAGCACGTCATCCTGGATATTCTGCAGGCTATCACATTGTATCTAGATGCAGTCTCATTAACAGTATGACGGTTTTGGACGTTGTTTCACCTAGTATTCACTCAGTTATAAGCAATGTTGATAGAGTTATATGCATCAAAAAGATGTACCACTGTTGCAGCTGTTTCATTTCACACAAGAAGTTCACTATCTGATGTTGTGAATGATGCCTTGTGGATAGACACACTTAATATGTATTATATTCCTTCTGGAGTCTAAAGTATTCGTTCAGCCGAAAAAACAACTTTTCATACTACACTTATTTTACCTTTTATACTGACCAAAATCCATTAGTTAGCACGCAAACTCCTGGGCTCACTATGTCCTCGAGTCCCATTTGATGTTTATTCTCACTTTTTTATCTATAGCCTGCAAATGTGCTGATGAGGTAATAATTGGCTGCCCGTCTCCTATTAAAGATTTTTCCATCACGTGCAAACTAGTCTGAAAAACTGATTGGACCGGGTGGTGTCCAGGTTAATTAATCCGAATACCGCCCATTGCGTTGCTATCTAAATCAGTCTTGAAGAAGGCTTTCGCATCCCTACTGCCGTTAGCTATTTTTTCTAACTCTTCTTTATTCGGCGAAATAAACCAAATTCTAATAATATGAGGCATCTGATTAGCTTTGTCAAAACCTCTATTCTGATCTGTTCATTATAGAAAAACGTATTTCATGATTTACAGGATCTTATTACACTTATTGCGACTGCAAAATTGGAACACCTCAAGATAAAATCCACTTTCATCGGTCCTCTCGGTCTTCTTCCATTTGTTTTTGTAATTTTTTCCAGATTTTTCTCCCGTTGTGAAAGAACGAACTTTCACTAATCTTCGCGTCGTTTAAACTACTTTCATGTTTATTCAGGTGCTATGTTCAGTGATAGGAGGCTTTCGATTGGAGTTAGCAGATAGTCAACTGTGTCCCTCTTTGTTGCTCTCGGGCCCAAGACCACAGCTGAACTGAAATGAATTGGCTATTCGGTTCAGCCGGGGTATGAGCTGGTTGGCATAGTCGAAACACACACGCCGTCCATGCGATGGGTGCGGAGTGCTAGTCCCGGGTGGGACGGTGGATATGCATCGAGCTCATAAGGGCGAAACTCGAGTCCAGCGCTTTCGAGGGCACGGTTGATTAGAAAAACTGCGTGAGGTTGAATTCCGTAAAACCATCGGGATACACACTGAAGTGGTGGCAGTTTATTCAACGTTTTCTTCTTCTGAATCTGACTTTCTTCGATGCTTTTTTTCTGTAATGAATGCAGTTCTTGTTGGTTGTTGTCGGTGTGTAACGGACACAGCCTGAGAGCTTTGGTGACATTCTATTTCACTTACTTAATGGACATGAATGCGTTGATTCCCGTATTTAGGCGTATCAAGAAACACCGGACTACATACTGTTTTGGATGAAATAAAGTCATACAGTTCAAATATCAGATCACACACCCAATACCATTTTTCCATCTCAGCTTTGCATCAACCTACGGAACATTCAATTCGCCGGTTGTTCATAGAGCTGTTTCTCTGATCCTGTTACTAATGCATGCCGGCTTTATGGTTGATGACTCACTCCAAATGACGATACCACGTTTCAGACAATTCGGGTGACATGAGCTAGTCAGCGAGGAATATGTTGAAATTGAATACTCTAACATAAAAGCGGTGTCAACAAGTATTTACGTCAGTTTTGATGAAGATCATGATACAATGACAAGAAAAATTTTAGCTTCAAATGATCTGAGATAAGTAGCTTGATCACGGATCATGTTCACTCAAGCCATCTTGCGGTAAGCTCGAAAGCTGCGCACATAAATACAGATTGTGCTGGCGGGGGCTTTGTCTTCGACCATGCTGTTTAAAATTCTCCCAAAGAGACTATTGACAGTTACCCTGGTTATTTAAGTGTTACTTCACGGAGTTAGTTTCAGTTATGGTACGATAGCTAAGGTCAGTGTGCACTTATTGATACTCGTCACAAAGATCATTGTAATAACAAAATCCCTACGTTCTAAAAGCTTCATTCGGGAAATTTCTGTTTTCGGGAGATCTGTATATGATAAATTCAAATGAATTTGTAGTCTCAAAATGGCATCGCAGGAGGCGATACGGTGGTTAGAAAGTAGTTTTGCGAAATAAAAGTATCTCCCAGAAGTACCTCCCCACCATTATCGCCATCAATGTCCGTTGGCCGCTTGGAAATTTCGTAAAAGTCAGCAGTCTCACTCAGTGTAGAGAATATTCTCAACTGATGGTTATTTGTCTTCAGGAGGTCTGCGTTCATTGTCCGGTACTATTTCGAAGGCGTGGAGGAAGTATTGCCACGTATAGTTTAAGCGTCTAGTACAACAGTTTTACTATTTAGTTGCACCTACTTACGTGACACATGAACGCATATATTCTTTAATGCAAGCCTAGATATCTAGGGTTTAACCCCTGTTGTTCTCCCAATCATATACTTTCCTTACCTTCCCCTTGGTTGAATTTTCCAAGTTTTGAAATTCCGGTTCGTAATGACTCTTTGGTGGTGAAATACAATGACGGCTTTGTCTTTGGCTCACACTATCACACTAACTCTGCTCTCCACACTATCGAGCTTGGTATACCACAAATTAATATGTCGTCTGCTGCATATAGTCCTTCTGTTAACCCATGTAAGTTTGTCGATGTTGTATTTTTCTCTCTGTAATAGTAAGTGATATTCTGAATCTCTTGAGATTTGCCAGCCGTTATTCATTAACTATACATCCACTGGTCAGGTAACGTCGGTTGGGCATTTCGGTGTTATTTCTGATCATTTTCTTTTTTGGCCTGAGAACACTAACAATGTCTTTGCAAAATTCAGAAGACTTCCATTTTTTACCCCACATTTATGGCACCCATCGACTCCCTCCCCTGTGAGACACAGTTCGTATATTCCTACTCAGTAACACTGTGATTTAGGTATTCATATGGTATCCTGATCATTCAAACATTCGCCCATGTATTATGGTTTACCCAAAGCTGGTTTAATTCATCACATTGTCTTCGAGAACACCAAAGATTGTGATGAGTTGGCTCAAAAATACGATATGACTCCTACCACCATCTCATATTCGCATCATTTTCTTGTTTAAAAAATATATCTATTTCACTTGGTTCATACAAAAACACTCACATACGCACACAAGTGTACTACTCTTTCGTAGCTTCTTATTTTACTCTCATTTTATACAAAACAAGCGGTTGGGCCATAAAAGTATTCCCAGAACAGTTATTACAGTACTTGAGAGTTTCCTTCTGTTCTGGTATGCTCATCCAGAAAAGTGGACATAACATTCGACGGGAGTCTTGTTTTATCTCTTTACAAATTGAAATTTTAATCCCTACTGTTGATCATTAAAAAATATCTGAAAGTTTTCAAAACCAATAAGGATAAGATAATTCTATGTTGATATTCGCATTTTAGATTCTGGATACAGTTTGATCTGTCTACCTCGTAGTTTTGACCTCACTTGAGTGCCTCATAGTATTAAAAGAATAGAGAAAGGCCAGGAGCAGCCAGTTAAAGGTAGCCAAAAGACGAAGTTGTTAGGTAGATTTCTATGATGGAAGTTTAGCAAATCTGCAACGCTATGAGCGTCTAACGTGTATCGCCTGACTATTGCCAAATGATCACAACGCAGGAGACTAAGGCTCAATTCAAAACGATGGCTTGACGAAGCCACACGGTATGGTTCTCTATCCTAGCTCCACCCCTCCCCTGGGTTTGAGTATACATGGATACACAATAATTAATTCACAAGACAACCAGTATGAGCAAGAAACATAACACTTGCACTTGTATTTTCACATGGGGTCAAAGACAACGAGAATGTTTTACCCCAGAGGCTCCACGATGAGGACTTCCTCATTGTCCAACGGGCAGCTTGCATCCTGATGATACTGTTTTAACATGATTCCACATTGGGATTACGTAAAAGTTGTAAATAAAGCAAATGGCATCCCAGAAAAGTGCCATTCTCGCACGAGTTTCCTTCCGGATTGCATTCAAGTTTATATTCGTCCGAACTGGAGACATGTTGGCATCGACATGTGTTACAGCCGAACAGGAAACAAGACTTATTTGCTAGTCTCGAATCACACACTTGTTTCGCATCCCACCAGCTACAGTCGCTGGCTTTTAAATGGGTTAGTGAATGTTCCGCATTGGCCAGTCGGAATGAACTGATCGGAGTACAGACCAGAAGTGCCCAATAGACAAAACCACAGCTTATGAGCAATGGCAGATTCATAGTCACAAGGGGTCAAACGAAATACAATTTGGAAATAAAGGATTAATACAGGGACGAAATACCGAGCGATTGCTCAGTGGACTACACACAACCAAACGTTATTTATAGCATTCTATTTTTAACTATACAGAAGGCTTCAATTTTGTTTGGTCATTTCTGCGCTTCCTAAAAGGATAGATCGTGCATACATATAAACAAACTTCGAATACCTAAAGCACTACTTGATTATTACAGAAATTTTAATTTACAATTTGGATTGTGTGGGAGTTGACCAGTGCAAATTAGTCACGTGGTGCGTTCAGAATGTAACAGCTTTGGCAGGAACAGATGAAAGACACGAACCGTACGTGACTATCAATGAAAGCAAAATCCGAAATCGATTTATTGGTAGAGGGTTTTCTTCTAAAACACTTCTTTGTCTGCGCATTTTGTTATTGTAGGTTGTAGCACTACCAAGTTATTACTAGTGAATACAAGACCAAGAACGATCAAAGAGAGCAAAACTAGTTACTCGAAATTTATTGCCGTTTCAATTCACTTGGGGTTGATCTTAAATTTCTCATTATAGAAATTTTTCTGTACACATCATTTCACTAAGATTTAAACCCCTCCCCCAAATTTGCTGCATAAATGTACCTTATTGTTTCAAGTCATCGATTAGTACTATTGAATGAAATCTTATATCTTGCCGTTCTTCAAGATTTTGTTACCATTTTAATCCGGACAAATATAAACTAGACATTATCAAATAACCCTGTAATTTGTTGTCTACTCTTTTCTATACGGTAGCATCTTGGACTGCTCTTCAGTTTTCCGTTGAAACAAGATAAAATGGTTCACAATTGACATGTATGATGACACTGGCAGCATGCCTGTTGTTGGTGGAGGCACTGAAGTGCAGGCAGAAATTTGGAATCTCCAAAACATTCAAACTCCGATTACCCAGAAATAGTGACTTTTGTTTGATTATTATTTTATGATTTTAATGTTTTCTATTGGTCAACTTCTTTGGAGGTTTCGACTTTGTCACGATAAGTTTGAACTAGTGGTAATATTGAGAATCAGAACTTCGAACTGAATCGCTTTAGGGTTCGCATCTGCATAATGCTGGTTTTGTGGTTGAGCCAATCATATATTCTCTGATGTCTCTAACAAAATTCCAACCAAAAATGTATATCCGGATTGTGTAATCTACAAAACTAACCGGGCGGAAATTGTTTTACAGTTCCATATGCTTGGAACAATGTTCTGTTACAATGTGCAGCACAGAACAATTTGTTTCAGATAAAACGAACAACCCTTCATGGCATTGAATACTCTACATGCTCTCTGTCTCATTCTTGTAGTTCGAGTGTTCTACTGAATAGTGCTGAGTCACTTATGTTCATACGTAAATGCTGCCGTCATCAAATATGATTTTTTTGAGATACCTTTAGCAATAGATCACATGACAAACAGTATATATTATAGTTTAAAAAGCACTATTGATAGAATATTTGCTGATATGAGACTAGTAAATTTTCTATACGCAGTACCCCATTTCACGAGCATCAACAGGAACCCAAAGGACGGCAATGTTAGCTGCAGTTTTACTCATTGGTATCAATGTGCTTCGAATGTGAGGTCGGTTGGAAATACAGAACGGTCTGAGTCGACAGAAGTGTTGACACTATTTCAAAGATTTGAGCATACCCGGTGGAATTCTGTTGTGGGACGTCAATCGAGAATCCTTACCACAAACGTTGGTGTTGGAAACACTCCGTTCATGTCTAATTCATTTTGTCACGTGACTAGTGAGACCTTTTCGGTGGCTCTTAGGCAGGTGGTTATCCATAGATCACTCTATCAGTTAACAACCCTAGTCACTGACCTACAGGAGCGAAATAATACACAGACACGATAAAGCTGAGGAGTATTACCAACAAACTATGACTTTGCTACACATTTTGTCCTAACCAGATGCAACCATCCATCTAATCTTTTGCAATCAACAGCACTTTAGTTTCGTTTTCCAAAGGTTTAGCAATTTGTTCACAAAGCATTGTCTCCCCAAAAGGAACCACTGGCAGCAAGTGGACCACAATTACAAGATTCTGATAACCTAGCGTACACATCCAAGGCCATCCTGTTCAAATACAGTACTTGAACTCCTAAAACTTTGCCAACACTAAAATTAGGAAATCTCCAGCTTTTGAAACAATAAAGTGTTGAAGAAATTCTCAACAACAGACCGCTTTCCATGTGGTTGAGACGACGTCACACATTCATACGTTTTTGTATTTTTCCATATGACTCCCTCTTCAACAAAATCGCCAACCTATGATAAATTTGTTTCTTTTTCTTTTCTTTGATTTGACTCAAGGACGCAGACAGAAGATGCAGCAGCTCACTCCGTTCATCGACAGTGAACACTACCAAATACAACAACGAAAGCTCTGCCATTTCAGTTCCAAATCCCACACGAAAACATCACACTTGAAAAGATATGGTTATCACGGAAGGTTATTGCACTAACTCCATACTTTAGAATATATATGTATTAGCCCGATGAAACAGTTAACAGAGACAAGTTGTATTCACTGCTGTCTTTTATTAATTTTGCGTGCTTCTAGACAGCCGTGAAATGTCCCTAATGGTTCGGAGAGAGAGCAACTTCCATAGACGAGCTATCAGTGGACATTTTGATGATTGATTCTGACTACTTGTAAGTAGTAATTTGATAAAAGTGTAAGGTGGGTCGCAGCGAGAGAAAGGTGGATGAATAAACGTGTTTCATTATAAAAAGCTTGAGGACAAAAATGTGACTATAAAATCCGAACTAGATGTTATAGTTTCAGACCGCAGTAATCTGAATATTGAGAAAACCATCTTCTTTGAGTAGACGAGTTTTCCCACTGGTTTTGATCAAAATAATCATGGAGATAATAATAATTTTTCTCGATTAAATCTTAATCTGTGAACGACATCATATCGAAGGATTGTTCAGAAAATGATTAAGTGCGAATATTCTCCGAATGGCATGAACGTTTTTCACCCCCTCACAAGCACATAAAGAGTTTTGCTGTGAAAATCGGTGCTTTAAACTGAGGTATCAGATTTTGTCATAATAAACCGGGCTAAAACGTAAAATGGACTATATTACCTAAACCATCAAAACTAGCAAAGGAGAAGTAACCAGCACCGTACTTCATGAAACACAACAACAACACAACATACAAAAACGTTAGGACCCGTGAGAAAATCGTGATAGATATAACATCAATACAATACTCAATGAATATAGCTGATTACAAAACCTGAGCACATTGTTTTTAATGCATACTTCTTTCGAAATTTCAATATCACACCTTTCATTGGCAGTGACAGTAAGCCGGATTATGAGGTGCACTATCATAGTTATATTTTCGTGAAGGCGGTGATGATAAGTTTGAACACACTTTCATACATCACACATCAGTGACAATGACACTGGTTTATCACTGATTAAATAATGGGATGATTATTTGTGATATTTTCATCGGATCTTGAGTTTTGGGATTAAGATACTAAATAAATGATGCCCTAAGTCGCCTATGTTTCACTGTTAGTGTTTTGGGCTGATGCAGTCCGTTATATTATCATTCATACATTACCTGAGCCACCGTAATATAAGACATCTCCCTGTTAAACACCTGCTGTAGAACGAGTAAAACAAAAGATTTCGTTTGAGTAATGGTGGATTTGATTAAATTTCAAAGGTAGATTCGTTGTGTACATAGCCCATGATGTTTCGGGTTCGATCCCCAGCTGGCTCAATGGATTTGCACTGTTGATGAGATCCAACCAGGTCGCAGGAGCTATCCAGTGCTTCCTAGCTTTTCAGTTAACGTTTCATTTGCTATATACATGACGAATTCACCTTTGAAAAGATTTTGTACCTTCTATTCAATTAGAAGCACTTGAAAGGAGATTATCAATGAAGTAGACAGTCAGAGAATTTAATGTGATGTGACGGAAACAACAATTACATTATTTCATAATTATTTTCAGATGTGGCAAAGGCTGTTCAAAGAAAAGACTGTCAAACAGAAATCATTTGTACTCTGTTGTTGCCTCACTTCTGTGTGGAACATTACGTTTAAAAGAATTTCAAAATGATTACTGCCTTAAACAGTTAACGAACGATAAATATCCAGTCATGAATACGACGATTAAAAACTGACTAAGCTCAGTAGTGATACTGGCCAGTAATTCGGGAATTACGGGAAGCCACTTTCAGTTAAAGAATTATGAGGGAGCATGGATTATAATTAAATGAGTGNCATGGATTATAATTAAATGAGTGTGTATGATGTGAAAGACCAAGAACACACTGGTTAAAGACAAACAATTGTACACCGATGGAAAAGAACTGGATGAGAGTCATCTGTGCTTTGTAATAGCAAACGTGAGTGCTTTTACTTCCTTGTTGTCAGTTCAGTCCATTTCCAAAAAGGTTATGTTCAAAGTGCCTGGGGAAATAGAGCAATGGGTAGGATAGGCGTCGATGGTGGAACTAGAACTCAGAAAATTGGAGTTGCTATTCCAATGACCTTAACCACTTGAACATGTCGAACGCTTCCATCGGAGTCAAATTTTATTGCACTTCCTTGTTGCATTCTGACTTTCTGACTTTCTGAAGAAAGATACATAGGCCGATTGCCGGTACGGGTTGGGATATTTATACAAAATAAAATCTGACTTACTAAACCAACGAATCCATAAACGGTTGTGCTTTTCTCACCATTAATGTACGATGATGTCGGTGAACAATGAGTGGTACGTTGCTCTACATCTGCTCATTCTCACCCTGCCTGCCGTTGCCAGGTTAATACATTCTGTTTAGATTGGGTATCGCCTGCCAATATGCTGGTTCCCAATCGCCGCTTGTTTCACCTCACGATTACGTTCCGTCTCCATTCTGCATATTGGTGGGCTTTCCGTATTTCCGTACCTATTGCGCTTGAACAAAAGGTGATTGGAAACAACTGAGTGGATCACTAAAGTCTTCAAACGCTGTGCCAAATATGTGCAATACATTTCCCAAGCAAAAGCTTCTTAGTACCAGTGCTGCTTCCGCTCAACGGTAATTTTAAACCTTGGGATAGGGTTATTAGTGATCACAACACTAACGAGTACGGTACATCTGGTATAATATCTTCTCTTACTTGTACGCACAACAGCTTGGGTTTTCATTTCCTGGCTTAAAAGTGGCGAATGCCTAATATATGAATGCATGCCTAGTTTCAGGTATCTGTTAGAAGCAAGTCATGCACAAATGATATCAATAAAGGAATGTTTATTTTGCATAACGCTCCAATCTCTTTGGTAGTTTATCTTTGAATAAAACGAAATGCTCTATCAGCCTACCAGCCGAAAACAAAATCATAAGCTTGAACAGGCAAGTCAGAAGACAAACACTGCGAGAGGAATTCCTTTCGTATACTCTCATCGGTCGCGTACGTATAACATCGAACAGGATAGACAAATGAAGCGAATTAAGAAATCTAGTTAGTATTAACCATGTGTGTGATGCACGCTGAAGCGAATTAAGAAATCTAGTTAGTATTAACCACACACACGCAGACACACATGGTTAATACTAACTAGATTTCTTAATTCGCTTCATTTGTCTATTCTGTTCAATGTTATACGTACGCGACCGATGGAAGTATACGAAAGGAATTCCTCTCGCAGTGTTTGTCTTCTGACTTGCCTGTTCAAATTCATTACGGGATCCAAATGTTTCAAAATCATAAGCATTACCACACAATCTGAGAAGTGAGGTAAATGCAAGGAGTTCACAGGAAACAGCTGATATCACGGAAAAANTGCTTCCAGAAGGCGTCCATGCTTGCATATAATGTGCGTACACGGCAAATGCAGTTGCTCCAAAATTAATGGCTTTGCGTGGAGCTATAAAGCAAAATTGAAATCTTAACGATGTTACCTCCAGTTTACAAGCCCAATGTATCCCATCAAGCAGAGGTTTTCCGAACTGCGCAAATTTATTGAGAAAGAATGACTAATTTATTTGCTCGTAAAAGTACCTAAGCTGGTTATTGTAGCATTTGTCAGCACCACAAATTATTCAGTTTTCTGATTCAAAATCAGTGCTGTTCTTATCCGGCGTTTGGTATGTTTCATAAGTTCACACAAGTGCAGTGTAAAGCAGAACAAATACTCAAAAGATGCTCTTATTGTCCAAGTATTCGCTGTTTCAATAAATCGGATAAATTGTGAATAAACTTCACTCAAACCAGATGTCCACTTTCCAAGGGAACACTTTCAGAAACAGAAAGATTTGGCTGATCATGTTGGGAATTTACATTCGTCTCCAGGAGCCTTTATTGCTCTATATGTTTTCTCTGCCATGATAAATAGATCAAAAATGAGCTCAGTGCTTTCTATCAATATTGCACCCAATGGAGAGTGTGACTCCCGGGACAATTGAATCGCTAAACTGTTTCCAATTTTATTTTGACTTATTTTTCTGTCAACAACCTTTCAAACATTGACGGCTTACATGTCGTCTTATTCAATCGAAAACGAGTTTAAAGAAAAACATATGTATCAGTCCAGTCGCATTCTGCAAGACCGTTATCAATGTTGACAGTGGTTGTCAGTAACTAGAGACCAGTGGTACTTTAGTTTTTGACGTATTTCATAAAACAAATGCGGATCAGAAATCATGCAACACGGATTGGCAGTGACAAGCGAAACATTATCACCTTATGACATGCATGAAACCAGGGAATTTAATGGTAAATCATATTCAATATGATGAGTGTACTGCGAATCGAACGGATTCACCTAAACAGAACATTATAAAAATTCCCAGGGATATATTTTTACTACTTGACTAGATTATAAATAAACATTATTCTTTAGTCCATACATGGATGGCCGATTCTCCCTAACAAAGTCGTTCCGCATGTAATCTCTATCATGTTTACTGAGATTATTACATTTTAGTAATTCTGACTGTCAGCTTTGTTTGTTATCGTTTGTGTGAGATGCCAGGAGCTAAGATAATAATAGCAACACATATGGACACTTGCTTCTTTCTATATCACTTACAGCAGATAAAAACAAACAAAGTACTACTCCATTCAGGTATTTGTTTTTGAAAGGAATTTTCATTACGATTCAGTTGAGATGCACCATTTTGTCATGGTAGGGTTTGTAATTTAGTCTTTTTTATGCAATACGGATCTGAGAACGCACTTTCTACCTTTATGCAATAAATATACAGATGAAAAAGGCTCCGCATACAATTATGCAGCATACAAATGAAAATCTGACGCAATAGTTGCTCGCAACATTGCAGTCAAATAAATAATGATATCACTCCAGCGATGACTGTGGGCTGTAATAACTGACATGTAATGGCTTCAGTCACTTAGTAAAATTGAACTTCTGTGGGTTCTTAGTTTCTCTTCGTGGTTAGAAATTAGTGGTGTTGGCTGGTACCTGGTACCTGGTAGCAGTCATGGCATAATCCCGGTCATGCACACAGTGGAAATGAACAAAATCACCACCGTCAAATCCGAAAGAGGATATGCATTTGGGTGCCACTGTCCCATATGAATCGATAAACTGTTTACAGGCAAGAATGATAAGATCATCCGTGATCACTGGACACATTTGATCGCTGTTTTGAGGCCGTACAGAGTACAGTGCACGGAGTTTAATAATTCGATTTAATTCAACGCAGCCGCAACCATATTCACCACAGGAACAGTATTCCAAGTCAGTTGCACAAGTCACAATGTTGTGCGCATTGGTTGAACAAAGTTGCAGTTTCGCGGGAATGTGCAACAGAGAAGCAGAAGGGGAACTAAATCGAAAGAAGTAGTTTCGTCCACTTTATCATTTTGAATTGATTTTCAAGAATGATTTATTCCGTGACATCAACGCAAGAAATGCACATAACAAAAGGGGCACTATGGTTACACTCTAAGCGTAAAATAGGGTTTATTGCTAATAGGTATCGTGTTTAACTGTCATTATACACTAACGCAAAATGTATGAAAAAAGATGCCGTGGAGTGAAATGCCTCACAAGCCCCCTAAATATTTTACATACAGTGCGTGTGGAGTGTGCTCGACAACTGTATTCAAAACTCAGTCTTCTATAGCTTTAAGATACCGAAAATGGGGAGGTTTTGCCAACTACAGGTTACAAATATCGTTTACATTAGGGATTGTGTGGTCTTGATCGACTGAGCTAACTCAGAAGAAGTTTCAGATCAATCAGTTGTAAAAGTGGTTCAGAGAACGCAGAGGCTTCACTTAAAATCATGTATGGAAAATTAAAAGAAAATTATAACATATACGTAGATACGGAGAATCTTAAATATACCAGGTTTTTGTTACCCTCATTGATCGAAGTCCAATAATCAAGTTATTATCGTATTTTTCAACTGGAAAGGTGGAGATGTGTATTTACGTTACGCGAAGAACTTATGTACTTAACTTGTTGATAGGAGTTGCCGATGGGGAGTCCTTGGAAATGATTTTTGTAACATGCAAAACAAAGTCTTTCAAGGTTTCCAGTAGAGCTTTGTGGGAGTTTAACAATCATACAACCCCATAATTCGGAAAGAAGGATGATATAATCTTTCTACTAATGGGTAACTTACCTGATCGAACAGTGAAAACGGAAAATGGGACAAGGAAATAAATATGTATTCACTTATTTGCACTGTAAATTCTACTTTTTTATTTAATTTAGTGTTCCATAATCCACATCCATCATGTTCAGTTAGCTGTACACAGATGTTTCCGAATGTCTATTTATCAGAATACAGTGAACCAGAAATGAGTGCCTTCGATATTTTACTTATTTACTTGGAAAAACCCACTATTGGTGTGGGGGGAAACAATAGCGGGGGAAGGATTATGGCAACATATCGCGAGTTATTTTCTAATGTGACCTATCCAGTTTATTGGTTGTTAACTCATGCTGTGCGCTGTGTTAATGAAGAATTAAAGTCAAGTTTGCTTGTCAGTTACTGAGGAGGGTGTTTGTAATCCATTTTTGGTGTACTATATTCAATCTACAAAAATGCAATAACCGTGTATTCAAAAAAGAGCAGTTTGTCGTGAAAGATAAACGAAAGTACATAAATTCATATATTTGCTCATTTTCGATTAAGAGACGTAAAATATGGCATACGAAAAGGTTTCAGTGAAGCTTAGATAAATGTGATGCTTTCCTGTTAGATATAATATTCATTATGCTTGCATGGCGTGACATTTTATGGTACTTAATCAGTCGAGATTTTATTCACGGATGCGCTTCAAAATCGTGTGCCCTGTATAACAGATGCACAGGAATCGGCGGGTGGCGGCGATCAGGTAATCAGGCTCATCAACTTATCATCTACCAACAAACAATGTCTTCCTTACAGTAAACCTTTCCTTTCTCGTAAGGCTGTTTTAATGAATTTCATAGATAGGTGTAAATAGGATATTGATAAGCTAAAACCACTAATATCACCGCTGGGTATCTGTGACATCATAACGGGAGTTTTCCTCAATGTTCATGGTACTCAATCGTAAAATCGAGTAACCTTATTTAAAATATTCGTCTACCTGAATGCTTTGAGCAACTGCTACATTGTGGAGTTGTTCCTCAAACGTAACTACTCAACATATGCTTGTTGCTTATTGTCCCAGCTGGCAACCTAAAATTAATTGCTTCTCTTTTAATTTGGGTATTTTGCAAGGCATGCACGCAATTGTCCATGAACGCTAGTGAAAGAGTACTCCGAGAAATAGCAATGCTTATTTTGGAATAAAAAATAAAACATTTTTTGCATTCAGCAACCTTTTGCTCAGTCTTCTTAAAGGAAAGAAATATTTAGGAAACTGTTTCAATAGACCGTCCAGTAAAACCTTGGATCAGTGAAAAATCACTTGCTATTACTACTGTGTTTCTCAAACCATGCCATTTTAATAAACTTTCAATCGATGGATGAACGAAAAATGATGAATAATTCTACAAAATGCGAAGTGAGGCAATTGACGTATTGTGGACAATGTGAATGGTCTATTGAAATTGAAGTAAAATAGTTGGATCTCCCAAAGGATCTAAGGTATGCTTCACTTCATTCAATCCATATGACATGCATGCTGATTGTTAAACCAAACCCTGCTTCGTAGATCTATCGACTACATTCCAATACCTATTTTCGAAGAATAAAATTCTCAACATCAATGTCCACATTTCGTAAACTGAAAACGTGTCTTGCATTCCCTCTGGCCGACTGCATAATTCTAATCACGCGTTCACCTTCAAACATTGTACTTCTGCGTTGTTGGGTTACCCGGTGAGCACACTGAGTACGGAATCTGGTTTCATATTAAATAAATAATGAATACATCCAGTTTACAGTCAATATTCGAGTATTTTCTGCTAATGGAAAGCGAAAGATCGGCATCATCAGTAAGGAAACCATTAATGGCAAGTGGGAACGCACGCATTGATACCACTGAAATACGTCTAACAATGAACCAATTAAAAACATTAAAACGTCGAAGTTACCGATTGGTGTCATTCAATTGTTTGGTTCATAGTTTCACCTGGCAGAGATAATACCAATAAATCTGATTACATTTTCGCCCCACACAGTTATAACGTCATTGATGTTGCACACAAATTTAAATGAAAGCAGTGAAATCTTGGGTAAAAATCTCGGTTGAATAAGTAGCCTGCATTATATCGGAGAGACATCACAGCAAATCTTTGGGTAATTTATGCAAATTTTTGTTAGGCTGGATAGCCCTTTAAGACACTTTTCACTGACGTGTTTCGCTGATGAGAACCATTAAGAAATTAGCCTGCGGGGACAAACAGGAACATAATCATCATATGGTTCTTTTGTGAATATTACGTACTCATCATTCCAAGGGACCGGACACTCATTTCCAGGCTGCGTATCCTATTTTCACAGAGTTAGTCTGAATTGTTTTATTCCCCCAAACCATTCGAGCGTGAGTGTCAATTGATCAATCCCCCGGAGACTAATCCAAAATCCGTGTGCATTTATGTCTCAAGATGATGGATAAAATATTACAAACTTCAAAAGCCTGCAACGAGGCCTAGGTTTACCGGAAGCAGGATAGGGGCTACACGGGGCTACTGTGCACTGAACCAGTTTTTCCGTCAGTAGCAAACCGGAAAAGAAAGATAATGGCACGGTATCAAACCGAAACAAAATTAGATCACAGGTTGTGGGCAAACATGTTTTCGGTGAGTTCCTCATCAAGCCAGTACAATCACATTTATGTGAGAAAATAACGGCCAAACAGTCGAGGGGTAGGGACACATTTGTCACTCGTTCTCATGTTCAGATAAGAACGGGTTACGTAAGTTTTGATAATTAAGTTGGGTCATCACAACGCTTATGCGTGATGATGTCCGCAACACAAACCCAAGGCTTTTCGAATTAAAACGCCAGCAACAGCCGAGGCAATTATCATCCACTTTTGAAGCTAGAATTCTGTGCTCAAAAAACACTTGTTCAGGTAATTAAACTTACCTGGCCCAAAGCGAACATCAAGCAAAAGCGTTGCGATGACCCAAATCAATTATCAACGCTTACGTAACCCGTTCTTATCTGAACATGAGAACGAGTGACAAATGTGTCCTTAACCCACCCCTTTGCTATGGTTATTTGACCTCGACTGTTCACCCCAAAACAGCACTTTCCCGTTATTTTCTCACAAATGTGATTGTACTGGCCCGATAAGAAACTCACCGAAAACATACGTTCACCTACAACCTGTGTTCTGATTATGACTATGGGCTTATTCTTTGGTTAGAAACGAAATTTTAATTTTTGGAAAACCCTATCTACATGATTATTCCTTTCGTTTGTGAAACACAAACGTGATTTTTAAAGAACCTGTCATATCCAGTAAGCGAAAAATTTACGTAATACGTTTAAATACGATTGATAAATAACGCACAGTAGAACTCATTGAACTTATTATCATCATCCGCATCAGTAAATGATGTAATTTTCCTCTTTTAAACACAATGGGGAGGCCAAAACGTTAACCACCTTTGTTAGACTAGTTATCGGCATTTTGAATTCCTCTGAATACGTGACGCGTTCAGCGTCTAATACAGTCGATATTCTGAGCACGCTTACTTTGTGCTATCCACTTGTAAATTATAAAGGAATAAACTGCGGCTTTTCGACAGCCATGGCGTCAAGCAAACAGGTGTTCCGTCTTTAGGGCTGTCCGTTTTGCACCGGTTCATCTGTCGACACGTTCTTTTCCTGGATAAGAAAATTGTTCATTACCACCAAACAGCATTTCAACTGAAAACCAGTTATCGCCGTTGTGCAGTACACTGTTCATCGAGAGAGAAAGCGAGATGCAGTGTAAGGAATTGCTTGCATTTCGTTTGGTGAATAAATTGATTTGGTTTAAATTCAAAGTGAGAACAATGATAATATCAATTTAGATCATGTTTTATCCAATACTAATCATTTGAATTACGCACCGCCTTACTACGCTTTATTTTCCAGTGCACTCCATGTTGAATGTAACTTCATATATTCATAGGTCTCACCTTTAGTGCAGTTTTTACGTAAAATGTGTCAAGCTATTTGTTCTCTAATTGCTGATTGCTCTCGTGCATTGAGTTGAGCTGAAATCATTACCAACTACTTGGTGTTCCATCCGACCGTTCACTGTGTACTTTACCAAACTACCTGCTGGACTCGTTGCTAGATGCCTCTATATTCGTGATCTCGAGCACTTAACTCAAACAGACAGTGCCATGCTTATCTCTAAATTACATTTGACCAGACTTGTGCTCGCATTTTCGCAACTGAACTGAAAAATCTAGGAGCACTGCACACACAGGGAGTAGTATGACTGCATAAACATTCCCAACATGTTAACTATCCTATCAGTTCATCAACTATAAGGAAAATATAAACTAGGGTGGCAGAGACACCATACAATTTTAAGTTAGATTTGAGAAACTATAATTGCGCAACCGCAGTTTGGAATTGAGAAATCATCACTTGGAATTAAAAAGAAACGCTGTGGTTGGATCCGCTTCCTTTCAGCGCAACTCGTTGGTCAATTGATCACATTTTTTCTACCCCCGGATTGACCACCTGTCTTCCCATGCTCTTGCAATCGTGCATCTTGTCGAGCTCTGTGACGGACATTCAATCAGTGGGTCCGTGAAGCCATGCCCTTTGCATGTGACAATCAAGCTGGACGCCACTCGATATGCATGAAGGGTGACGCACTGTTTTGTGCTCACTACAGCTAAAGTACATGGTCGTAGTTACTCTAACATTGACGATGGCTCAATAATCGAAGCTGATCACACTACGACCAGGGACAAGTTTTGTCCTTACGATGCAACCTGAGCGATGTATTTTTCATTACGAGTATCATAGGTCTCTTTGAATAACAATATTTGTTCAGTGACAGAGGTTGGAGTTCTTGAG
>UZAN01041635.1:34269-48350 GCA_900618425.1 Echinostoma caproni
AATTTCGAGGAGGCACCAATCCCCAGTGGGACATGACTTATATAGTTCTGCTGGAGGGTTGTGATTGGCTGTTTGGGTCCCTTTAATCCTATTAGTCACTATCAATCGTTTGCTATGATTTGATTGGTTGTTCCGTTGTCATGGCAACCANGGTCGATTGGCTTTGCTAGGGCAACCGCAAACCGGTTTTGAACCGGTTCCGAACTGGGTAAAACTGGTTTTGGACCGGTTGTAGATGGGAAACCCTCGGGTTACCAGTGTTTCCTTACATAATGATGGATAGGTTCTAGTTCTGTGCTTATTTATACTATCCGTTCTGGCGTGGCATGCTTCGATGAATTCCGGTATTGACTTGGTGGGTTCTCTTCCGATTATTCTTGTTTTGTCCGGTTCGAACATATGACTCCCAGCATCCATGTGGATTGCGATTTGTGAGTTCTCCTCGTGTCGTTTGACCACCAGTGTGTTCGTGGAGTCGTGTCTTCAGCTTTCTACCGGTTTGTCCCACGTCGTATTTAGTTGAGGCTGCTCTAGCAAAGCCAGTCAACCAATGAGAATAAAGATGGTTACCATGACGACGGAAAAGCCAATTAAATCACAGCAAACGATTGCTATTGACCAAGAGGATTAAAGGGACCCAAACGGCCAATCACAACCCTCAAACAGAACTATAAAGCCATGCCCCACTGGGGATTGGCGCTTCCTCGAAGTCTCACTGATGATGTTGCTTGGCTTGGCCACGAAACGTCTACGAACGACACTTCCTGCTCGTAGAACCCACCGGCACCAACATCCGCATTCCGAGCTACAGCTATTCCACATCATTTCAAACATTGTTGTAATATTCATGCACCAGTGTGAATCGTTCATTTTACTCTATCGTTCTCCTCTTTCGTTTCCCGGGTTTTGTAAGAACCACTACCAGGTAATGCGCCACCCTTGAGCTGTCATAAGTTGTAACTCACTGAGCGTTGTAGCCCTCACTTTAAAGCTAGCATATAATCAAAGTGATTAAAAAAAACCTTTACATCCCAAATGAACTGCATGTTACTCATATCTATCACCACAATCCCGAGACCGACTTATTCGCAACCCTGTACCAGTTTTAAATGGTACTTTGTTTAATAAGATGAAATATATCTGAAACAGAGTTTCTCCAAAAAGCTTCGATGATTAAAATCGATATTTACCACATGTTTTGCTCATGCCTCTCTTTTTATTTTTTTGGTTTTGCTTTGCACCGGAACAGTTTATACGCCCTGAACGGGAGTAAAAGAAGATTATTCAATAATCTACAGTGATACTGTGATTGTGCTCAAACTCAACCGCCAAACATTCGCAAAACTGGCATCCGGTCCAAATGTCCCCGCATTTCGGCTCGTATTCATCCGTGTGACTCCACCCCTACTCCGAGCCCCACGTTTTCCGTCTCTCGTACATACCTGGCCTGAATTCGGATAGACGGGAGTGAATTCGAAAACACTAATCCGGTGTCATATTCAACTAAATAATTCTGGAAAACTATATTTCGCGAGGTTTTGTGCCAGAAAATTCGTTTCATATGCTCGTAAATGTTTTGTAATGTTTGCCAACACAAATAGAAAAGAATTAAAAGTCAAGTGAAATTGTGAATGGAGTGAGCAGAACTGATAGATTAGAATATATCACCTGTTCGAGTGGATAAATCAGTCAATAACATATGGCCAATTTTTAATTAAGTAACCATACCTAAAGTTCTGTTAAAATGCTCTCGAGAAATTCAAAACGTACGCGGAAGGAGAAGTGTTCATTCAAGCTAGAGGGTGCATCTGAAACTTAGTTGTCACTTTGTCAGTAAGGATACTGGTCAAATATCAGATAGGGGAATATTTTATAAATGTTGGTTCTCGCAGAAAAGAGCCGAAAACTCGACCAAGCTGAGGAATGAGAACGTCCGGGCGGATGAGTGGGAATAAAGAGCAGGTGTGTGCGCGTGGTCAGCGAGGATTCTGAGAACAAACCATTCGTATGAATCAATCTGGAGGTGGCACCATTTGATAACAGGCGAGTCCATGGGAAGTGGTAAAACGCGGTTGATGAAGGCTAAGTTAGGACGAACAGCAATGTGGTGCTTTCAAAGTGAACCGGAGATGTCAGGAGAGCAACCGAGAAGACAAATTGATTATCAGAGGAAGAGTTGATAGACCGTTTGGCAGTGAACGCCCTCAACCGGCGGGTTAGAAAGGACAAAAGTCTGAGTGTGCCGACAATACTTAGAAAAGGATTGGACCACTGGTGATTATTGGTCATGGTAACACCAAGGCACATAATTGTGTTCACCCATGAGAACGGCGAACTGTCAATGCAAGAGGGTCCGTGAATATAGGAGGAAGTGCAAAGAGTGAAGATACACATAAGACATTGAGGTACGTCGATATTAAGGTCTAATTAAGAAGAGGAGTCCTGAATAGATGTGAGATCATCACATGAACAAGAGAAATCGGGCTGATTTGCAATAGCGTAACGGACCACAACGTCATTTGCGTACCCAATATGTTTGAGAGGTGATGAAAATATAAGTCATCAAGGTAAACAGTGAATATATAAGGGAATAGAACAGCATTTTGAAGAACTCCAGACTTATGCTTAACTGGACAAGATAAATTCTTGCTGTCAGTAAAATTGTGTTTCCACTATGAGATAACCTACGCACGGCACCAAAAAGATTCTGATATGCGGAGGAGGCAGGAGTGAGGTACTGAGCCAAACGTAGAAGACCAATTAAGGAATATAAAACTGACAATTTCATCCAGGCATCTTGCAACTTGGTGCAACTAGAACGATAGAAATCTCTGCGTTTTAAATAGAGCAGTTTGTTTTGTAATAAAACGGAAAAGGATACTGAAGAACAATTAAGGAAGAGGAAAACGGCTAAGGATAACACGCTTATCGAGTTGTAGAACAGAAGAAATGATTGTAATGAAATTAAAACATCTCAGTAAAATATAGGGACAACAAAAAAGGTTTCGGGCGTTGAGGAATAGGGCAGACGTCAATGTATTTCATTTTCACCTGTTCGCCGAGTTTGGTAATTTGGTTGCAAATGTTTCATCACCAACCGAAATGGCATCTTCAGTGATTGCGAAGGTGTCATCTTGGCTGGTGACGAAAAGTTTGAAAACAATTTGCCAAACTCGGCGAATACGTGAAAATGAAATCGGTTCACCCAAGCTATCAGAAATGATTTTCAATACTTCATCAATCAACGGATTTAATGACAAGAGCCATCATTAACTCAGTTAGTAGCCTAGCATCATACTCGAAAATCACCTGAGATGGACCATCTGTGCCAACGGGAGATCTTGAGTTAACAAATCGGAAAAGCCTGAAACTTCTTCGGTGGGTGAAGACTACAACTTGGAATAAGGGTGACAGTGTATAAGAGATAGGGTGGATGAATGCAGTGTAATGGTTTACCGTCACCTTATCATCACACTATTACGGTTGCAGTTTCCAGTCTACTTTGTGTGCGCTTTGGTTCCGCCCCGCTGATTACTTCCTCGATCCTACACATTGAATAACTCATTTCCGAAAGTGTGCACAACAATAAATGCATAACCATTTAATTTTTTTCGAAATTATTCAGACAGCTTTCAACCCGTATTGTTTGTATGTTACATTCAATTGAAATCTCGATCCCCAGGTACTTCAGTAGTCAACATTTTTCAATTTCACTTAACTTCCTTTTATTGAATGGATAATGATACAATTTCTAAGAAGCGGGATCGGCCATTCAAAGGTTGATCATACAATACAGAAAGTCACATGGTGATGATGGGCTTTGAATACACCTTGTGAGACCACCGGTTTAAACAAGTAAATACATAAGAGGAAAGATTTGTGAAGTTACTGTACTAAAATATTACTTCGATTAGGTAACAGGAAACGCTTTAATAAGCGTCACGCTCGAAAATTCAGCATCGAAACACTTCTGTTAGGCTGGTTCTCATATGGACCAACATGGCAATTGACCTTTATTTAAAACAACAAACAGATTGGAACAACATTTAACTGATCGTAACAGGTATAGCTATATGAATAACAAATGGCAAAAGTGGCAACTTCTGAGCAAACCAATCAGCCAACAAACGTTCGTTACATACAATGTCAGAAGGAAATTATAACCGCGATATGGGTGTTTGTAGACAGCAGTATTTCGTGAGATTGTTATAATTCGTGATGTGGATGTGTTGCTGAGTCACTGAGTCACAGTCACAGTGAGCATTCCGAACGAAAGTGCATCAAAGACCATGAACAGTAGCCAACATCAAGTCTCCCAGAACCTGTTAATTAAATCCACATAAATCACAGCTACTGGCACCGTAAATGGTACGCAGTAGGTCAAATAAGGTTAACTCAGTATGCATACTCTGCTCTGATCTGCAGATGGGGACTAGAAAATTCAAATCGATCAGTGATTGATATCAGTTGATAGTGCGATGAAAGTATCCGTCAGGCTATCACATTAGGCTATTAGAACTTGTACTGAACTCTTAACCAAGCGGTTAAAAGTGCACAGTTGAGGTGGTATGGAAAGAAATGCAAGAGCGAGAGAGAGAGAGAGAGTATAGACAGAAATGTTCCAGAACATCTCCACATCGTTGAGTGAAATCAATAACAAGATAATTAAGAGTTAAATCAGCAAGCTTTACAACACGCCGACGTAAAGCGAATGAAGAAACGGTCGGATTGAACGTGCTGGTAGCCCATCACCTGGCAGACTGAAATTTTGAGTGTAGTGGTACCGAGCCATTTGACGGATTCTCAAATTATGGGGATAGCATCTGATGACTGCCACCAGGGCATTCTAGAGATATTTAGCCAATATGGTTCTATGTATGATTTAGGGATTACAAATCCGTCGTTTCAACGGCTGTCCTCTATATGAATATCCTTGGCGAATCGATAGTAAAATAGATGTGTGTATTGATTAAGAAAAATAATTCCTACATGACAAAACTATTGTTGTTCCAAGACGAAGCCAAAAAGTTTTGCCTTAAACCTTGGATAACCGGCACGTTTCTCAAGTGTCGAATTTTATCAGTCCGTGACTCGCTGAACGCGATTGAATGATGGAATTCATTATAGAGATTTCTCAATCGGGAAGGATATATCCAAATCGAGGAGAGACAGAGGCAAGCGAACGGGAGACGTACAGAGTGCATAACGGTGGGTACATTTTTGTTCAACTGGTACATCCAACCGTGGCTTTACACGGCACATCAATGGCAACACCACCGATGAACCACAAGAGCACGCGAGTGTGCACGATCGCTCTGTGGTTTTCTTTTCATATCCAAACCACTCAAGTTGATCAGATTTGACGATCTGATTACTCCTTCCATGATAGGGAAGGGGAATCAAGCTCATTGTAATTATGACCTTGAAAAGGTGATCTTTCGCGGGGAGCGCGTATCCACGAGTGTGCAAAATGCCAATAATCCCACTCCGGGAAATGATGCAGGTAATTAACTAGCTAAAAAACACATTAAAAAGTTGTTGTTATTCATGACTGTATTACAACTTTCCGGTCTACATTCAGTCACGTCACGTGCAATCTTCTAAACTATTCCGGCCGTGAAGAATGCCTGTCTTCGTTTTGGTGGACAACATGGACTCCCTTTTCATACAAGTAAACCAGCCCATTTCCAGTTGGGTTTGAATTAGAGTTGCAGCGAAGGAAACTTGGCACCAACAAAGATCTGGATACTGGTGTTCGCAAGACTATTAGAGAAGTTCATCAATAACAGCATATGTTAAAATCCACATCTCACTTAAAAGTCAGGAAGAGGAAATGTGTACTGTGGATGATTGCTACTGTTATACTAATGCTCGTCTTGCACAGAATAGAAGTTGTCAGCTGCACTTCTGAATCGAGCGGTGACGAGATAACCATTTCAGTCTTGATCACAATGCTCATTCACAACTTCTTGGTGGCGAGTCTGATCAGATTTGACAGTATAATCATACACCTGATTCCGTTTTGGGAAAACCCGAACGGGTATTGATTTTGATCTTGTTAAACTGGGTCACCACGCCAACTACATGATTCGGTCACTGCATGCGTGTGCACCCAGTGAATGAGCGACGACCACCAGGATAGCGCATCGTGTTTGACTTTATGGACCAATCATTTGTTGAAACAGATACACCAATCAGGGTGACCCTAGTTGGAAGAAGGTTGATGGTAAAATTCATTAACCATTATCGGTTGTTCGTGACATTTTGGCCAACCCACATTGCAAAACTGAAAAACACCGAGTTTGAGAACAGATCTTTATTTCATAAGGGCAAATCGGGTAGCACGTGAGTCGAGATTACAGCAACCTTTACACCTCGGTGTGAGTGGGCAGGACCTATTGTGGCTCTGTGTTGATCCGCAGCTCAGAGACCATTCCAGTTGAGGGAGTGATGTAACACAGTTTGAGGACGACCATAAACGAACCAACATTGTGGTTCAATCGAGTCCGCCGCAACCAATTCCGAAATAGTGTGTCAGAAAGAAAAAGAATACGGATCTCTCAATACACTATGAACTGGTGCTATGCTCCTTACATATTATTTTCCCCCGAAGGTCACTTTCATGCCTAACTCCCCGGTTTCGGTATCGGTAAGCTCCGGAAGCTGGTTACTATCGCAACTGAACTTATCGATCTGACGGAATTCTGAGTATTACAGATTACTGCACCACACCAGCAATTCACGCAGGCTGAATTGACATTATGGCTAAGAGATGATTGTGTTAATGATCCAGTTGAAAATGAACTTAGGGATGGTGCGGTGTGATGTTCAGCGATGAATTAAATTTCAGAATTCACGGTTATGATACAGACTCATGTACCAGTGGTATGACCTTTACAAGATCAATGTAATTTTCAGTGATTAGTTAATTCTACTACGCTGCTCTACCATGTACCGGTGAGCGTCTCTTGTCGTTGGAATATCTCAACCGAGATTTGTCGAAGGAAATCAAACAAGCGCATTTGACGTCCAAATGTCGCACCAGTTTATCCTTCACACAGGTTCATAAAGCCAAATGAGAATCGTGATTTCCCAGGACGATAATGCCCGCCCGCATACATGCAATCCACATCAAAAGAAGAGGATTGCTGCAGCTCAAAATTCAGACAATGTAGTGACCAAACGGTGAGGTGATTTTCAACCCGTTTGGAAATGTTTACGATTTATTGGATAAACAGATTTACACGTATGAAAAGTCTGCCTATATTATCCATGAATTAAAACAGTTATACTTCATGAGTGGCACAATTCCAGTCAATAATGATAAAGGACGCGTAACTACTTCACTGTTATAATCATTTTTCTCTATTGGAATTGTGTAACACTTGACACCTTAGCGGAAACACTTTATGTAATCAATTATTTCTCTAAGGTCCAAAATACAGACCATTTGGTTTCCCAATACCATCATAGGATGTATAATCAGTTCATCAAATTTGATCAACCCGAATGGTCTTGGGGTTGCACAATTGCACAAATAAGAGTTACTGATCAATACTATTGCACTCCGGGTCCCAGTTATCGTTACAAAAGTTTCATGTATCGAAGTTTACGGAGGTTGCTACCACATGAGTTTTAAAAATTTCCTGTCAATGCAGCAGTAGTGTCAAATAAAGAGGGACAATAAGATCCACAGCCCGCATGCCACTCCCGTTTATCCCACCAAACTGAACTGTTCGTCTGTCTTGCTCTTTACGTCACCAATGCCATTATGCCATCCACATTCATTTATGGTACTTTGTGATGGTTTATTCGGCTTCCCCCAAAGAAATTCTTTGGAAAACTACAGTCAATAAACAATTGAAAGTAGAAGGGAACCAGACATTTTCCTCTTTAAACACATCCAATTATTTCTCATTACCAATCTTCTGGTAAGTGAGAGTGGAAATTTCTGTGTGAAACGTACAGTGTCTCTCATGCTTTAATAGTTTGTATCCCATTCTCGATGTGACTTATGACGGTCATCCTCTTAGTAGAACAACTCACATCAAATAAAACGAAACCAAACAACGATCCGCACACTGAAGATCATGCTCTGTTTGGAACCAGAGGGGTAGAGAGGACAGATTTGTTCTCCCCGTGGTTTTGACAGGGTTCAACGGGCTCTCCGTGCTTGTCGTTGCGCAATCCAGACCACAACACAACACAATGCCTAACGTCCAAAAACCTATTCCATTCAAACAGAATGGAATGTGTTAATACTTTCGAGAAATAAAACAGTCCCAAAATTACCAGTTCATGTATATGTAGATTTACCGTTTTCAAGTTGTGTATCACCATAAACATACCTAGATCGAGTTCTCCAGTGCAAATTCCACCTTTTATGAATTTTTATTTTCTCCCTACCTACTTGGCTGTGCGATGTATAGACTTATTGTTAGATGCTACGCTATGGACGCCCGATTCCCTCAAGGTTGTCGCATATAACAGTATCACTCGGAAGACAACTGATTGACCCCTCCCGATTCGTTTAAGGTCACACAGCTATTACTGATGAGAACACAAACTGAGTATGGATAAATCACTTTGAAAGGTCCGAGAAGAATGCCGATGACATATCTATACATGATGAACCTTTGACCGGGACGAAATTCATTAAGTATCGTGCTGATATCTTAACGCGAGATCTTACTTGGACTTAATATGTTAATTCTGTTTTCAATAAATTAGGAAGGTTTTTCTCTCTCATTAGCCTTAAATTATATACACACGTATACATCCTTGCTGTTAACCGACCTCCCCAAAAAAAGATTTCGACAAAGGTATTGCCAATTATGTGATCGCATAAGTCTTCTCGAGCAAATGAATGAGAGCATGCGAATCCGATTGGTTGCGATNTGATTTTGGTTACTTTGGTTTTTATTCGTGAAAATAGCGTGCGATTGAATGAAATTTGTCACGGGGGTGTATACCATAACTACGGGATGAATTGTTTTGAAACCCCCAAATCACGATTTTGTTCATACTGTGGTGATAGTAGGGATGTTTTGTGGGTCAGTCCATCAGTGACTCGTGTTCCACAATATGTTTCCCAACGATTCCAGTCAAAGAACAAGTGAGAGCACCAGCTAAAGTGCATTTTTCATTTTGCTTCCTTTTATTGAATATACAATGATACAATTTTCAGGAAGGGTGAAGCGACCAATCAAAGGACTGCCATTCAACACACAATGGGGAAAGTCAGGCGGTGGTGGTGGGATTCGAACACACATCCCTGGGGTTATATTTTGGTGACGTTACCACCGGGCCATTACCGCCCAAAGGAAGATAGGTTCTATATTTATGGGGTTGCGCATAGTCTTGATCCTTCCGGAAAGAAAAATACGAGAATAACGAGGGATAGAATGAGCCGATCATAATTTAGTGTTCTGGCCTTCGCCCAGGTCCCCACGGCTCCAGTAATATCCAGAAGTACCGTCACTTTCCCACAGTAAGAATTGATTACAATCCATTTCAAATTGATACCATGGGAATTCTCAGGTTAAAGATGGGTTATGCACAGAGGAAGGAAGCAGTCAGATAGAGTGATCTAGGAGCAACTCGTGTAACAAGGTACTCAGATACTGTGTAAGGAATTATCGCCCGAGACAGTGGGATATATAAGGAGAGACGAAAAGGCTGACAAATAAAGCTCAGCCTAATATCTGTGCCTGACCATAAAGATGATCCCAGACTGACTCCAACATGAAGCCATCAAGCGATGTGTGCGTTACATCGATCGATCCAACGCAGCAGGAACAGCATGAAGAAAAGGCGTGACACGTTGTGATCCGGGTTAAATCGACGGAGATGAACCATCAAAGAACCATCATTGTGCATCGTCTCGCTGGGCGTTTGACCATAAGCTGTACATTTTTCAATGTTTACTTGACTTCAGTTTCCATTTGATCAATGAAACTTTGTCCCTCGAATACGAATTGAGCGAATGATGCAATAACAATTAAAATTCCCTTTTTTATGCTTACTGCAGTCAACTCTGTGATTGAATTGACCACTGGTGCTAGTCTGATCGGTTCAAATGCACGGGATGTAATGTTTGGTCAGGACAAATAGCCAAGTGTTTGGATTCCTAGACAGCTAGGTAAACAAGTGAAATACCTGTGTTGCTCCATCGATAGACCAACAACTCCACCACAGTATAGGTTTTCGAGCGTACAATGTACGCCACAATTATAGTGATGATCAATCAGTTATATAATCATTCGTTAACTCGAATGCAGGTCTCGTTATGCAGTTCAAGAAAATTTAGCTAATTATTGAACATGGAAATTTCATTGACATACGGGTTAAATTAAGGTGCGACGAAACTATAGGGACTCTTCAGACTTTACTTATGCAGGACGCTACCGCGATTTGTCTGTTGTTCTCCGATCAATTCTGGTGGTCTATATAGGTCATTCAAGCAGGTCGGGAGTTTGTTTTACTTCGTTACCCACTATAGTTCTCAGAATGTGGATAACCAAACATTTGACCGTGAGCTTAAAGTGTCGAATTATCCGAAAGAACAATCAGTATCATATCGCTTGATCTCGACCATGGGTTATAAATTTAAACAACAACAAGAACAATAACAATGACAACAATTACGAGAACAACGATGAATCAGTAATCAGGATTCAGGACTCGCATCAGTAGTCGTCTACCAAAGTCTGCCGTCAATAAAATGCAAGGAAAAGGCCACAGAAGTAGCGAAATTGAATAATATGTATGTAGAAATTTCATTGGCTAAACAGGTTTCAACCGTTCACCGTTCAGGGTCTCCCCATGGCCACAGTACTCCTGTTTAAACCACCGGGGTTTTGATCCGTTCAGCCTGTTGAGCTTTGGTTCATTGTCCTGAAACTGTAACACGTACTTGCTTAGTTGGCGATTTCGCCGTTTGCGTTGTGCTACAACGAATGGTGGTCTAGATTGCGTCCCAAGTGGACCCTATAAGATTGCAGGTAAGCTCTAGTAAATCATAGAATGCTGTAGGCTTTTCAGACTATTCATGCTACTCAACTTAAAGGAAGAAGATGCTGAGGCCATGGAACAAAAACTTTGAAAAAAAGGAAATGCTAAATGTTTGGGGATTAGTATGACTTTTTCCGCCTCCAACAGTCTGTTATAGTTCCAAATCTGAAGTGTCGGAGGTAGCAATCCGGGGAGGGTGAATTACGATTATGCAACAGTTTTCGCACACCAAAGTTGAGGAGTTCACTTGGAAATTGTTGTGTGATCAATTGGCAGGATGAATGACCCACAAACTGCGAACGATTGCGCAATGCCGGAGTTTCAACGTCTATCCCCGGGCTGTAACCTGTTTCTTTTTCCACAGAGAATCTTTATACCTTGCCATAGGTGTTTGTCATTTCCAGTCATGATAAATCGATTTAGGGAATAACTCATCTAATTGTTTGATTTCAACTTCAATCAACCTGGATAAGCGCCTGACAGCAAAATAGATAGCTACGGGACTGGTATACACGTTCATTTTAACTGCGCGACAACTTTACTATCTGTGTTTCATTTTAGTAGCCGGTCGATGAGCCATGTGAAACCCACACGAGAGTAGGTTCTTCTCACTGTTTGCTCATGATAAACCATACCAATGCCGCCAACGATCAAATATCTTAGTGTAATACAATCACAAAACGTGTCATGATCCATACATCTGCAAAACACGTNTGTCTAACGCTAGAATGCTGTCATAAATTAACACTTCAATTCTGTCCCTCCCCCACGTGATAATTATTGAATACATGTGAATAAATGTATTGTATCTCACCAATTCTACGACACCCTAGTTATTGCCCCGAGCTATTCAGAAAAATTATTTTGCTTACTGATAAGATCTCCAAACAAAAACCCATCAGTGAATGCTCATGAAACGCTCGTTTTTAAAATGCTTCCAGACATTCGTCGTCCCAAACTACTCAATTACATGATTTTTTATCACAGATATACTGTAAAGCTAAATGCTAACCCGTTAAGTTGAATTGTAAAGACTAGTCTTACTCTGAAAAATAGAAAAACTATATCATCACATCGGTGATCGTAGCAGCACTCAAATATAGACAAATGAGACCGTCGACGGTCAGATGACCTCATTCGTAGAAGCATTCACCATAAAACAATGTGAATGGGACAGTACATGCTACCAACGTTTCGTCCCAAAGCAATGGAAGAAACATTTGATTCGTTGCTTAACAAATAGAGTTAAGAAACTTTGTTCTCCAGACTCTGTCGAATTTGGACTGGAAAGAATACAATAGTTTTTTTCTAGAGAATTGATATCCTGAGTCATTCATTCATAAAAGCATGTTATCATATTCACCCAAGGCATTACGCGACGCAGCAAATAAGAAGCGTGTCTGTCTCTCTATTCCACTGAGGAGAGAATCGATCCCTGAAATATTGAGCAGGCGAATTCAGTCTTCCTTCAAATTCACCTACTTTACGGTTGAACCCCGCATTATATTCACGTCCAAACCGGTCCTCCGTATGCAAACTAAAGACTGATTAACCTCGGATGCGACCTTATTTTGTGTTTATTAATTCGCCTGTTCCTGTGGAGATAGATGTGTGGGTCAAACGGTGAGGAGTCTATCTGACCGCATCAAGGAGCATCATCCCGTTTGGTTGAATCAGAGATTGACACGGACAGCGGCAACGGCAATTACAAACCATTTAACTGAGTCGATTCACACAGTTCTTGAGGCATTCCTGTGGCAATCGGAATTTAGGAAAACGAGAATCCGGACTGTACTGCTCAGAACTGGATTGGCTCCAACCCGAACTGCGGACACCAATGAGATACACGAGGAATTGATAGCAGCAAATGCTTATCTTTAGTAATGGAATTAGATCATGTTTTATAGAATCTAAGAGTCCATATGGTTGGTTGAACAAGCATCCTCCAATCACGTAACCGTTTGCATCGACGCATCACTAACTCAGATGTCATGTTCACCCGGTGTACCATTGGTCGAGCTTCCTGAACGGTGATTGGATGACAAAAAACTGTACCTGGCAGCGCATGGATTGCGGTCACGGAAGTCTGGATCACCATAATTCCGTTCTCTCTACACGGTCAAGGGTAGCTTATCCAAAGAGGTCAAGTTCAGAATTTGGTCAACAGTCGAGGTGAATGCGATCCGTCTCAACAATTCCACCTCCCTTGGTGGGCCCAGAAACAGTTTGTAAGAACACTGATCTTACCATGGCCATCCACTAACAATCTGGGAACGTAAACTCCGTTCATGAAATTCACCTACTCACCCATTCATAACCTCCCTGCGTCTTCCACTTTCTACGAATATACAAGCGCACAGAAATACATATTCAATTCCATCATCTCTTTTTAACCTCCGATTTCCTTAGCATGCATGTTTGTTCTCTCAGCGCCTGTTTGATATATCATAAATTTTGCTGGATCCAGTCAATGGATGTAGCACCGAAAACGAGCCTGCTTGCTAACTTGTGTTCTCATGACTACTCAATGGGAAATAATTTCGCATAAATAACTAAATTGGTTCATCCATAGCAGCTGATCCACATCTAACTGAGCAATCCAATGGGGGTGTCAGCTGTAAGCAAAGATATTTGATTTAAAAACACTCGAATAAACTGCACAGATTCACTCGGAATTTGGCAGACATCTCACTGTCAAACAGCTTTTTTTCGTGAAACGAAAGCCATAATGCACGCTGATCCAAATTCATCGTTGTTGCAATTCTGCTTTAGTGGGTTAATTGTAGACAACCACTGGGAGACGGGGTTCTTGCATTATCTCAAATAAAAGTAGTGCTTTGTTTGAAAAATATTCAACCATCTATCCCAGACATGAAATTTCATATTCTAACCCCAAGTAATTTCGTCCGAACGGTGTCAGTTCACAAACACATGTGTCACTTAAGACTGGGTGTTACTCGATAAAACTGATTACCACTCTAAACTAGAGAATATCCTCAGCGACTCCACAAAATTTTTCGCTAGACCACATGAGAAAGACATGACAGAGCAAACGGAATCTATGTTAA
>UZAN01041636.1:33230-49594 GCA_900618425.1 Echinostoma caproni
GTGGCCAAACAGTTTAGGCGTGGAGAGGGTGGTTGCCGGTGGTCTATTTAGTGATACATTATCAGGGGAGGGGGGTTGATGGGGTGCCAGGGACGGGTTGAGGGGCAGATTATCACGGGCTTTTGGTAGATTATAGGTGAGATTAGGGTTTAGAGGTGAAGCAGAAGAGGGGCCACCAGCACACGGCGAAAGTGGATGGGCAACACAAGGAGCCATCGGGAGGCCACGTATAGGGCGTGGTGTGGCTGTGTTGCTGACTGGGGAAGGAGAGATGGTAGAGCCAGGGGTGCCCAGGGGTTTCTGTATGGGGTCTTTAAAGAGAGGAATAAGTTGGGGGCTATTTGGATACTTTATAAGGGGGGTAAGTCTGTTATGTTTGACTCGAGCGTAGGAGGTGCTGGGTATCGGTGACGGGCTGGGCCTCGGATGCGGCAAGTTAGGTGCTAGGTTTCGCCGTTTGGGCGTGGGTTGTTTGGGGGAGGGNTAGGCGTGCAGTCAGTGGAAGGGATACGGATAGGTATGTTTGGTGAGGTCACTGTAGACTTCGGTGAGCTAATTGTTAGTCTAGTTTGTGATTGCCTAAGTAGGGTTCTTTGCAAGGCGGTTTTATCCTGTAGGATTTTTATCCGCTTGAAGCTCGTATTTGCGGTGACCATGGATTGCCGGCTTATGAAGTATTTGGCTGATGATTTATCAGCAAATTTAAATAGAAGGGGACAGGAATAGCGTGGACTGTTCTCCCTGAGTCGAATACAGTGACACGGCTGCATTTCCATGCCACAAGCTCTAAGTAGAACGGTTTTGATGTTTGCCAGCGGTATCTTATCAAGGACGTTAAGCACAAGGGCATTTTTTGCATTAGACAAACGGTTGCAAACTTTCGTTATGATACTGTCAACGAATTTACCCACAGAGAGTAGGTGGGATTGGTTGATTTGGGAAGGGAGGGAAACGAAGTGTAGGGTAAGTGGGGCGAGTTTAGCGATAACGTCACCGATGCTGGCTAACTCTGTTAAGGTGGCCGTGAGATCACGCTCCAGCAGGGATGCTTTCCTATTTGCGTTATCTAAACATTAATTAGAGGTATGGTAGAGCGCAGTAGGGTGGGAGTGGGGTTAGAGGCCTTCAAGGCACGTTTGACCTGCTTCGTGGATTAAGCTCTCGAGCAACTGGTTTGAGTTGTTCAGATCGGAATCAGTATTACAAGAGTTGAGTCTGTTGGTAAGAAATTCTCGCAATAGAACAAAATCAACCCGTTTGAAGGAACGTAGCAATCTGGAAGAGGACCTGCATGTTGGCCAGCGGATAATGAAATCAAAAGATAACAAGAGGGGATCACTTTTACCAACGGGACATAGATACGTGATCATGTCAATCTGACGTCTTTCGTTGGAATTGGCAAGTGCAAGTAGAGAGGGACATTTGCCGACACGATATCTCGTGAGGGATGCGGCGTGTTGGAACCATGGGTGTTCGTTGACGAGATTTATAAGAGGTAAACCAAAAATCCTATCATTAGAGTGGCATCTGGACCAGTCGATACTCGGGGCGTTAAAGTCACCCAGGATACGAAGGTGTGAGAAAGTGAAAGTTGAGCAAAGGTCACGAAGCTGAGTTAGAAGAGATTGACAGTTCTCCCGAGTGCTAGATGGAGAGGGATAGGCAACCCCCAGGAGGAGTGAGTCCCTGCTTGGGAAGACGATGTTGACCCACAGGGTCTCTATCGATTGGATGGTGGGATAAGAAACACGCAAAGTGGGCTGGAGGGAATTGTTAAGGAAGATAGCCAATCCACCCGCATGGCCACGGTTCCAATCTGGTTTGAACAAGTTGAAACCATCTATCATTATTTCGCCATCTAGAACATCTTGGTTGAGCCGTGTTTCAGTAAGGGCTATAACGTGTGGATCCTTATCACGGGCTAGTTGCCGCAATTCAAGGATTTTATTAGTCATACTGAGGCAATTGGTCGATAAGCACTTCAGCACCTGCTCACTATGTATTTCAGCAGATCTAGTAAAATAGCAGGGGTCGAGGGGGTGATTTGAAGCGGTGGAGTTTCGGTCTTTTTGATCAGGGGGGGTTGTGGCACCTGAGAGAGTGTCTTTGTGGGAGGAGCCATACGTTTGACATCTATGCCGCGTACTGTTGAGATATTCTTGCCAGTTTTTTGGTGGTTTCGCTCTGTCTGGTGGGCGAGAGCGGTCTGCAGGAGGCATAAAATGGGGCTGACGTATGTTGTTTTTATTGCAGTCTTGCCTTAGCTTTCTCGCTGGGAGTGATCTAGAGACGTTTGCCATGTGTAAGGGTTTAGGCACAAAGGGATTGTGTCTTTGGTTTTCCGGTTTGGTCGAATAAGATATGGTTTACACCAGGGTAGGAGCAGAGGCTGCCTAAAGGAGAGAATTACCTAGTAGCCCCTTCATCCCAGCTGGTGATCGGAAGGTGAGCACTTTGGTTGGGACTTTGACCTTTGCTGGAGCGTGGAAAAGCTTCATAGTTACTGATATCTTGCGGTTGAGGATCCCAACTGTTGTTGGTTTGTCCGAGGTTGTGTTGGCGAAACTTACGTCGGGAGTGCTGGCGACTAGTGGGGCGAAGAATAGATTCTGGACCTTTTGAGGTGAGGAGATATGAGGTATCTCATCAATCTGCAGTCACGTAAGATTGATTGCAGTACGCATTTTGAGCTTCTCATGTATTTTTTCGCCACCCCGCTGTTTATCCAGTCTTCTAACATGAAGGGGAATGTCCCGGGACACGCCTGAAACGTATATACATCTCTTCATGATGTCAGTCTGAGCAAGACAATGCCACACTGTTGAGCTCGGGTTAAACTCGGCTATGATGCCTTTGATTGCTTTCTTGGCCTTAGTTCGAAGATAGGAACAAATGATTGGGTTCAGGATCACCAGTGATCTAAGACTATTGAGGACTAACTTGACTCTACGGGCTGGAGGAGTTCCTGCTGGAAACTTCCCCCAGATTATCATGCGTTTACTGCATGTTTCTGTCTCAGACAACTTTGTGGCAGTATTTAACATGATTTAGTCAGAGATTTTGATTGTCTTTTTGCTGGCTTTAAATTGCGGAGAAAGGCCGACACGCAGTGCCTTTACCTCCGCCAACTCAGCCTCGAGCTTGATAGCTTTCGTCTTTAGACTTAATGTCGCCTCGCCTTGGGATAGAATCAACCTATTTTGTACCACCCGTGAAGTGTCAGTTACCGTGGTGTTAAGACGCATCTTCATTCAGAGTTACATCCTGAATTCAGACAGTATCGTTATTGGCAGCTATCACTTTAGGAATAAGTTAAGATATAACAGCGATATACCAAAAATATGGAAAAACAAGGATGAAAGATATGGTAGAGAACGAACAGTGTTACGCACTAGATTTCGGCCGTAATACCGAAGATGTCAACGAACGTTGGCATACCAGATAGCTGGTTACATTATTCTTCAAATCCTTAATCAGACGGAACCAACAAAATACAACATTAGCGGAAGGAAAATATTCTAAATCGCGTTATACTGAGCCCAGCTGCGATCAACTACCATCGTGTTGCATTGTGCAAAGCCTTGGCACATAGATCTCATAGCTCCCACGGCAGATCTCTCACCGCTCTCATTCGGTAAGATAGCGCAGAAGAAAATCCTACATAAACGAGTGTCGTCCACGAGCATAAAATATCAAAGCACCTACCCACCACAGCTTAGCTTGTGCGTGGCGTCTGCTAACAAAACATCATTAAACCTGTCGACGCAATGCAGCATAATCTTAGGAACAAAATAAATGAGACCAACGACACCTTCGTTCAGCCCTATCCTAACCTCTCCTTAATTCTCCAGCATATCCCGAACTTTCACATCTCCACGCGAATTCAAATGAGATCTTCGACGTATGGATTTTATATCCGCCGTACGTAAGGGTCTCTTGAACTTTTGTGTGGCGAAGTCACTTAACTCGCGAGTACTTCTAAAATTTTCAATTAAAGTGAACACTTCATCTTGTTCTCGAGATAGACGCCGATTACGTATATACAAACCCCGCTGACCTACATGAAAGTCATGGTTGTGCACCAGACAACGTTTAATCACTCGGTACTCTCTCCCGACCGCGCTAACTCCAACGAATGCCGGATAATTGATATTTTGCAGCCTAAAACGGGTCAGATATATTAGAAACGGAAGCTATAATCACCTGGTTGCAGTTGCGCTGCGCCTTCGATGATGTACAAAGCAATGTTTGATGAAATAGTACGGAAAACCCTCATGCAAGAAAGATTTCTGACCAAACGTTCTCTCGTATCAGTTCATCGGCTGTCATTGATACACAAAGGAAGTGCAGGTAACCCTTCGGATTTCACGGAAGTCCTCCAAGATTCCATCCACCGATCGGCAGTGACTTTTCACCATACGTTCAAAAATGACCGCCAACGTGTGCCATAGTTGGTATGAGTGTGGAAGTGATAGCCGCCATTAGATTGCTGTATTCATAATTTACGGACAAATTTAATTAAGGTTATTTTAAAAAAATTAAATTTTAACAACTGACTCAAATTCAGCCAAAAGCAAAATCTGTTCAATATCAGCTAAATGAGGTTTTCTAAAATACATTTGAAAATTGGTCGCTTTTAGAAAACCTAATACCTATGATACCACGCTGCCAACCGTTATCACGCGGTACGATAAGAATGCGCCAGATATAGGCTACCATTTTCAATAGGAAAGAGAGACCATGTGGTCATCGCGTTTACACTAGAAACAAGGCTATCGAAGCCACATGGACGCATGGTGCGCTGCTTCGGATAACTAGATGTTAACGGACTGCAAAGGAAGGCAGCTGAGCTCGTCTGGCAGCAAGTGGAACATAGGTATGTAGTGGAATATGTGTGAAAAATAATCAAGGAGAACTTATTTACAGTGCAGAATGAGTTCACGGAATTCATTCGGTAAACTACCTTGGTGGAAGGCTTCCATTGGAAAGGCAATACGCCGTCGTTACACCAGCTGGAAACGATACCGGGAGGTAGGATCACAGCTGTCGCGGATACGTTAGGCATAAAACAGGGACGAGGCTGTTCGCGTTGTTCAAAGCGAAAAGCAAAAGTACGAACTACGTCATGTGAGGCCAAAGCCGCAAAGCTATTGTAGTTACGCGCAGTCCAAGAGGATGCTTAGGGACATAATAGGCGCCATTAACCTGGAAGGCGATAAAATAGTCATAACGGACCAGGAGAAGGCCATAGCACTCGGGAGATACTTTGAAGGTCTGCTCAGGGAGGACAGAGAGTGGGTTATCGCGTCTGGAGGGGTCAAAAGATCCAGACTGTTGAGGACCTAGTAGTGTCACCAGAGGAGGTGCACAGGGTTCTGTCGGAACTCAAAGTAAACAACGCACCAGGGTCAGACGGGATTCATCCAGCCATCCTTAAATCACTAGCGGATGTTCTTGCTACATCAATGAGCTTACTCTTCCAAGTGTCACTAGCGGAGAGGAGTTCTTCCTAGTGAATGGAAGACAGCTACTCTGATAGCGCTTTACAAGGGCGATCAGAAGTCTGACATAAGAAACTATAAACCAGTAAGCCTCACCAGCATCCTCTGCAAATGCATGGAGAAGCTGCTTATGGAACATATATGTTGACATCTACTACTACTCTACTGAGTTGCACCCTACTAAGTGGGGTGCACCACGGGTTCTTAAAACGTAGATCCTGTCTCACTAACCTTCTGTGCTACCTGGATTAAGTCACAGAAAGGCTAAATGAGGGTCATACCGTCGGGGTTTGCTACCTCGATTTTAGCAAAGCTTTTGACTCTGTGAACCACAGATTGCTCCTTCACAAAATCAGGAGCTTTGGGCTAGAAGGAAGTCTGCATAGGTGGTTAACTGCCTTCCTCATAAATAGAACCTCCGTAATGAGGGTAGGGGAGGCCAGTTCTCAGGTCATTCGATTGACCAGTGGAGTGCCTCAAGGTTCGGTTCTCGGACCGTTACTCTTCGTCTTATTCATCAATGACTTAGCGGGGTTAACCAACTCACCTTGTTTTGTCTTCGCAGATGACGTGAAGGTGGTGGGATCGAGTGGTAGGGCTAACCTAGTGAGCGACACTGAACGGGTGGTTGAGTGGTCAAATAAGTGGGACTTGGTACTGAATGCGGCCAAATGTCAATTATTCTCGAAGTAAAAGGATCCATTAGTTGCTGTCAGTATGCGGGGAGTATTTGCAGTCCAACCCGTAGAAGCTGCCAAGGATCTTGAGGTAGTAGTGACTTCGGATTTCAGCTGGGGCAGCTTATCACGGCTCATAAGGCACGCGTAGACANGTAGACATTGTCCGGCTCAGATCTGCTCTTTCTTGCAAATAACCGGAAATCTTTGTCTGTTGTACAAAGCAATAGTAAAGCCCCATCTAGAACACTGTGTCCAAGCCTGGACACCTCTGCACAAAAATGACGCCGCCTGCCTGGAGAAGGTGCACAGGCTACCTACAAGAATGTTAGAGGGGCAGAGAGGTAAATAATAGCAGGAAGGATTAGGGGACCTTGATCTATTTTGTCTAGAAGAAAGGCGAAGTAGAGAAGAACTTATCGAAACGTTTAAAATTAGGAGGGGATTCTCTGAGGTTTCCCTCAGGAACTCTTGTGATGCCCCGTATGCTGGTACCAGGGGTCACAAGTACAACGTGATGCAGCAAAGGAGTCAGTTAGGTGTGAGGTTGAACTACTTCAGCAACGGAAAAGTAAACAGATGGGAAAGACTACCCGAGGAACTAGTCAACTCTCCTGGTGTTCACGCCTTGAAAATGGCTTTGGAGAACAGATGGCTAGAACTGTTCGGTAAGGTACGAAAAGTGGGTTCATAAATTATTTCGAGGAATATGGAACACTTTCACATTCTAAGTCCCTCTGCTACGGGGCAAGACGTAAGGTTTCGCTTTCTATTTTTTGCAGATAGAAGGAGAAACCGATCAATTAAAGAGGTGGATACAGACTCGTGAGCACACAACCAAATATAATCTGGACGCTCAATTGGCCCGTGGTCTTTACCATTCCTTGTCCAGCTCTAGTTTGAAACCCTTCATTGTGAGATATTCAACTATTTGAGGTAGTAAGTTGTTCCACGCAGGGGCTGCCCTGATTGCAAGTGGTATTTAATTGCTAGCCTGCTCCTGGTTCTCTCAAGTGTGTAACAGTGCCCTCGGAGTATGTAGTTGGCCCGCAAATTGAACAAGTGCCTAATGGGTGAATGCTCCATGTTCCTGGTGGCTTTGTACACTTCAATGAGGCCCATCCTCATCCGACTATTTGAGTCCTTTTGACCCCAGACCCTCCGGGTTGCTAGTCGCTGAACGTCTTCTGGAACTTTGATGTCTTTCTGAAGATACAGTGCCCAGGCCCGAACACAGTACTCGAGGAGAGGCCTTACGATGGCTGTGCACAAGGGCATTAATACACTAGGGCAACGGTTTGTGATTGCTGTTCTGGGTCTAAACAGAGCTCGCCTGGCTTTCAAGGCTGCTTCAGAGGCAGAAGACGGGCAAAAGGTGTTGCAGACTCTTATCCCGAGGTCCATTGCCTCTGATTTGTAAGCTAGGTTTGCATATGCTTCGTCCGCGGTGAGGATCTCTCGGGGGATTGGATGTGTTATTCTGACTAGCAGGCGACTCTTCAATGCTTTAGTGGGAAATCCCATTTTTGAGACCACTTGGATACGTTCAAGATATCACCCTGCAAGGAGTACCTGTCATTCAGCTTTCCGAATAACTTCATGTCGTCCGCGTACAAACAAACGATAGTTGGACGGGTCTGATTGGTAACCCCCTTTTGAGATTGCGACAATTGTAGCATGGCTTCAATCCTACGGTGCCTTGACCGGTAAGTACGCCGTGCGCGGTTTAAAAATATAAGTGCTCTCGGTTTTGAAACGTTTTGCATAGCAATCTCGAGATATTCATCTATTTTTACCCGTTCTTATTTCACCCGTGAAATATCGCAAGATATTTGATACTTCTATACTCTGACTGGTTTTGACTAGTCATTGAGAAACCTCTTTTCTGTTTAGAAGTTTTATAGGTTGTTGGTTTGGTACTTTTCCTTTACGGTTACGTGTTCCTTTTGTTTCATTTTCGTTTCATTTTAACGTGTTGATAAAACGACACAAGCGTGACCACTGTAGTATTAGTCAGTGTCAGGAACAGGTTGGAAGTGGTATCCAGTGTAATAGATGCAGGGCATGGTACTTCCAAGATGTTGAAAATTATCCAAGCGGGATTATTTGCTTCACAGGAAATATCCATCTTTGAAATGGATATGTAGTCATTGTGTTTCTTTGGTGGAGGAGTGCTCGCGTATATTATGGGGAGCAGTGCTAAATGGAGCAAACAAAACGGAACCACCAGTTACAATTAGGACCTCCGAACGAGAGAGGAAAAGAACAAAAAAGCCGTTAACCAAAAGGTAAATAGAGTAAGGACACATCGTAAATCTACAAAACGAATCCAGTTAAAACGACAAAAATAGCAGTTCTTAATGCCAAGATAGAAGCGCTGGAGAAAGAGTCAAAAACAATAAAGCAAACACAGCAAGTGCTGCTGTGTAAGACGAAGCATGTATTGTTGCATAATATCCTGGAGCCTATCATACGGGATAGTAAGATTAAACATGAATCCGATGGGAGGCATGTCCGAGACATGTTCAGGCTGGCAGGCCTTCCCACCGCAATGTGTTACGTAAAATGCCTCCGCATCGGTCTTTGGAGGGAATTTACGGCTCAAAAACCAAGACCCATATTAGTGGTCTTCAGTAGCACATATACGAGAGACCTGGTGATAACAAAATCAGCCAGAATAGAGATAAACACCTAAGGAGCTATCAGAGTAACTCCGGACGACGGGACCATTATGAAACCGGCCACGAAGGGGTATACCAGCACGAGGAAAGCAAACGACGAAGAACCCCAATTAGTAATAGAAAAGGGCAAGCATATTACCGGTGTAGCGAAACCCAATCCTCGTCTATATAAGAAACAGGCAAAGCTGGACGGGACGCCCTCAGCGGTCTCATCACTGAGCAAATTTACACCACGTACGGTGAGGCTGGGGGGGAAGCCGTCAGGAATCGCCGACTTTTGGAAACCACACTAAGGGCCGTCCAACAAAAGGAGGCCACGGGAAACCTGAAAGCTGGTCAATATCTTAGGAGTACTAACTCCGCGGATGGGCAAACATTGTGGCTAGAACGCCAAATAGAGGGTCAAGCTCAATGAGGCGGATGTCTTTCCACCATAGGCGGTTCCTCGGGACCTGCGACCGAGGATTCGCCGAGATTAAGGCAGGCTCACCACCATAAGGAGGCTGAGGCTGCCAACGTTTAGTACACAAATGCCTGTAATATTAAAGCTAAGTGGGACGAACTGGAGGCTCGAATCCAAGGTTGAGTGACCATAGCAACCACGAAAACATGGATGCAAAACGAGCACTTCAAGAACTGTCCTAATAACTATGCAGTCTAGAGGTAGGGTAGAGAGGATGGCAGACAAAGGGGAGAAGTGTTGATACCAGTCATGACTAATATGAACCATTGAAGTGCACAAGCCACCCTAGCCATACCTAATATCCAGGCCATAGCATTCAACGTGCTCTTAGGTAGGAGACCAATAAGTATATCGTACAGAGCACCGCAAGCAACACCAATTGAGGACAGTGAGCTACTTGATCTCATGCACGCGTTCCTTTTGAAGTCCCTAAGGGTTCTAATAGTTGGAGACTTCAACCTCCCGGAGATTGTTTGGGTGGAAGCGTGAGCAACGAGTAGGTCTACAGGTGAGAATCTAATAATAATAATAATAATAATAATAAAGGTATATTTCACCAAGCCCGTGAGGCATGCTAAGGCGCATGATAAAATGTACGACAATGTAAAAAGTGACGATCCAAACAAAGATTAGATGTACAGAGAGGGTAACAACGTAATTTTCAAATGGGTACAAAAGACATCGTAAACATGCATTGCGGTAAAAAAGAAACACCAGGCAGACAAGGACATATAATGCAGTACTGAGGGTGATCTGATATGGAAACCACATCAATGTAAACCATTGTCATATGAAGAACATTGAGGAAGACACAGAACTGGAGGTGAAAATATCCGCTCGGTAGATAATGTGCGAAAACGAGTTCGGAGAATAGAACGAGGGTAGTGAAGGAGAAAGCTTTAGAATTTCAGAGGACGAGTTGCGGTCGAACCAAGGAAATGGAACGGAATACAGCTTCGGAAAGAAATTTATTCCGTTTCTACTTGGATCATAAATAAACTGTTTCAAGAATCGATACAGGTGGACTGACTTCTTGAGTAAGGAGCAAAAGGTCTTCTGAACTTCACCAGTAACGGATTGACTGGTTTATATAATTTGTGTTATTTAGCCGTTGGTCGCTTTTATGTGGGTCTGACTACATGCTAGACATTCAACCTTAGAACACCGTGTAAGGGAGGCAGGCGGTATGATCCTCAACCTGGTCCGGAATGCGGACGCATGTAGTCTAACCGGTGGATGCAACCGCGCTCAACAAACAATCCCGGAGCAAGAGAGGATACACTCACACGCGCTGACATAACACTTTACACAGACCACAAAACTCAGAGATCAACGGAGGCTGTCCATTCTGAACCTAGACATAACAAGATACGCGTCGGATTTAAGCGAAATAAAACTAGAAGATCCACTGGGTAGAAATGATTATCTAGTTCTGAGATTCCAGCCCAGTGGTATCATCACCAAATTATCACCTCAGGGAACGTGTATTCGAACCCCACGAACACTGCCTGACTTCCCCCATGGCAGCCGTTTGATTAATAATAATAATAATAACGGTATAATTCGCAAAGCCCGCGAAGCATTTTAGTGGGCATGATCAAAATTTACAACAATATGAAACGTGAACAGTGGAGAGCAAAAAGTAATAGTACAAAGAGTGTAGGAACGTGACTTTCAAACACGTACGTAGAATATCGTAAATGGCCCTTGCGTTGAAAACGAAACACAGAGTAAACAAGGTCATAAAGATGGAGTTTTGGGGTGATCTGTTCTGGTCAACTTATGTCTTATGAAAAGTAATGGCAAGACGGACAATTGGGAGTTGGAATATCCGCTCGGGAGAAAATACGCGGAAGCGAGTTCAAAGAACAGAAACAGAACAGCAACGAGGAAAGATTCATAATTTTAGAGGCAGAGCTGCAGTGGAGCTGAAGGAGAATACAGTAATTCAAGAAGAGACGACAGATGACTAGTGAATAAACTGTTTCGTATGTCGATACAATTGGGAGTACTTCTGTGATCACTAAAAAATGGGCTTCGAGGCTTCACCGTTAACGGACTGATTGGTTTTAATTTATATTATTTAGGCGTTGGTCGCTTTGATGTGGGTCTGACTACACGCTGGACATCCAACCTTAAAACACCTTGTAGGTGAGGCAGAGGGTGTGATCCTCAACCTGGTCCGGAATGCGGACGCATGTAGTCTGAACGGTGGATACAACCGCGACCAACAATCATTGCCGGAGCCAAATTGTCCATTGTGGGTGTAGACCCCAAGCCTTCGGAAGGCACAAACCAAACCGAATCTGCAATAGAAAGGGTAAAACTCGGCAGTCTGGGGTAGTATCCAGTTGAGAAGGGAAGAGGGGAATAGCGTGTTGCGAAACAAAATGCGGAGAGCATAAGTATCGGAAAGCATATATATTGATATCCATATATAAAAAGTAAAGTGCGCACACAAAAAACGCAGGTCAAAAAGAGGGAGCGAATCAGTGGATTCGACACAAAACGAAGGAATTATAATGTCAGAATAAGCGTTCACAAGGCTAATGGTGAATAAGGGTACAGTATAGGTCATGGATAGGTGACATTACTTTTGTCAAGTATTCACCGAGTGGGGTTTGTTCCACTTCTCGAGGTTTGAGACTCGAGATGCGTACTAAAAGTGTGTAGACAATGGAATAAAATGTGAGCACAACTGCTGCATCAGAATATGTCCCAGATAGAGAGAAGCTTAGCGGTAAACTGGAAGTGCGAAAGTTAGTCAGATAAGTTGTTTGGGTGCTGTAGTCTAAGAAGACAATCACCATGAGGATTCCATTCCACTTCATGAGCTTTTAAACTCGAGAGGTGTACTGTGTATATGAAGACGTTAAGTCAGGATGTCAGCTGTGAAGAATCACAAAATGGGTATAAGTCAATTAGGGTACAGGTCAAGTCATGGATAGGTGACATTACTTTTGTCAAGTATTCACCGAGTGGGGTTGGTTCCACTTTCCCCTTCCTGAAAATTGTATTATTGTGTGTTCAATATAAAGAAAGTAAAATTCAAAAGAAAGATACTGACAGAAAAGCACAGAAAGCCAGAAGCCTCACTGATAAGATGCTATAGTCGTATGAGATGGCTTTGTGTGAAGCAGCGGAGCAGGTCATTTGGACACCAGAATCCGCGGAGCCCACAGTGGAAGAGAGATGGCATAAGATCCAAGTATGTAAATGCCGACTTATGGGCGAGTTTGCTCCGTTACGTCCCAGGCGTGGAAACCACAGGCTAGTGTGGTGCCGGTCCAAACTGGATAGGGCACTTAAAACACGCCGATAATGTTGGGCAGATTATCGAATGTATGGCACTCTTCAGGCATGGTGTCCATAAAAGAAGGCTCGTAGTAAGGCACAGGCTCTACAACTAGAAGGAAATTATATCTGCAAGAGGAACCTGGCACAGCACACTAAGCATAGCTGTGACCACTTTCCAAACCGAACCCCTATCAGTACACCGATTCAGCTTCAAACCTGTATCTGTGGAGCACATTCCACGTTGGTACATACTCTTAGTCGTACTGTGACTACTTATTCGTTAGCAGAAATATTGCTCACCTCGTTTTCGCTCGAATTATTAATAATAATAATAATAATACGTATATTTCACGGAGCCCCGTGAGGCATGCATAGACATGATCAAATGTACAACATAATCTACCGTACATGATTGGCTCAAAACGGGGAGAAAAAGAAAAAAAATTACTGGTCGATGTGAACATAATTACAAATGGAACACAGAGTGGACGAGGTACCATATAAGAAAAGGTTGAGGATGGCGGAATGCTCTAAGAGAGCAAGTTGGTGGAAATAAGACGAAAAACAAGAATTGTTATTTCGGATGAATGGTGGGATGATTAGAAACACGATAAGCAGTAAGTAAAATGACAAGAAGTGGCATGCAGATCGTTGGACGGAAACCGGCACAAGGGCAGATAGGGTGAAGCAGAACAGAGTCAAACTGTCATAGAATATATATGCACTTCNCACCGATTCAGCTTCAAACTTATGTCTGTGGAACACATTCCATCTTGGTACATATCCTAGAAGCATTGTGACTACTAATTCATTAGCAGAACTATTGTTCACTTCGATGTCGCCCCAGTGATTTGGCCAAACTTCGTGCTTTATTTCGCTGCATGCCTATCGGTTATATATTCGTTTTTGCGTGTATTTACCTAGCAGTACATATACAAGTATACTAACAAGGATATACCACCCCTATAATTCTACTTTGCCCATTGATTTGCGACATGCTGTTTCTCCCCTTACCCCAGACTGTTCAGTATGACTCTTTTGTTCCAGATACGGTTGGCTTGGATCTGTCGAAGGCTTGGGGTCTAAACCCACAATGAAAAATTTTGGCCCCGGCAGTGGTTGCTAGGCACGGCTGTTTCCACTGTTTTGTCTGCATGCGTCCGCATCCCGGCAAACGTATGGACTCGCTGTATTCCCTCCTATTTATTCATATCGTCGTGACTCCATTTTCCCCGTTTATTGTCCTTTATTCTGTCTTTCCGTATCTTCTCCTGTTAGAGCCGCACTCCGAATCCCCACGATAACGGGTTAACAGTTACTTCAATTTCGATTGATATACTTATACAGCACATTCTTCCATCCTCCACACCAACGATTGTGACCTCGTCCGCTTTGTGTTCCGTTTACGCAGCGTTTTCGTTCTGCTTGTACGTCAACCAATTCGCACTGAGTGATGCGTAGCCGAACCGATACGAATCCCGAAGTAAAAACACAATTGATCCGCAATGTTCTACGGTACTGAATTAACGAAATTATTACAATGACTCCCGAAGTAAAAACACAATTGATCCGCAATGTTCTACGGTACTGAATTAACGAAATCAATACAAGTAAAAACACAATTGATCCGCAATGTTCTACGGTACTGAATTAGCGAAATCATTACAAATGGTAAAAACACAATTGATCCGCAATGTTCTACGGTACTGAATTAACGAAATCATTACAATGCGTGCAATAAAGCAAACCTCAAATATGCGGCCAAAAGCACTCAAACAAGCGAGCCAATTAAGATGTCCAGAGAGAGGTAAACAGTCGCTCCCGTTCTCAAACCACGCAAAATTCAAATGTGCCGGGCATAGAGTTAACAGATAAATAATGATGTGTGTTGTTTGTGATCGACAAATATCAATATAAGAGCAACATACAGATAAAGTTATTTCACCATAAATCATTATCGGTTCGGAAGGATTTTCCAAAACGTCAGCATGAAATACACTGCTTCTTTACCATCTCCAGTATTTACGTCTTCCAAGTAGTCTATCTACATACCTGTACTGTTGTTGTACATGTGATTATTTTGAACATATGATCATGCCTTGTGCATGCTTCACGGGCTTCGTGAAATATACATTATTAGTATTGTTATTATAATCCAAAAATGTTTATGCCTACGTGAAAGCCAAAAAACGTATAAAAGAAAGCGTGGACACCTTGGAAATGAGTGGAGGTAGCTTGGTCACATCAGACCAAGACAAGGCGACCACCCTTTTAGCTTTCTTCAAGAGTGTGTACCGTCAACCAGTGCAAATGGATGTTACGGAGCTTACTGCACCGCGGTGAGACACATCAACGATTAGTTAAATAATCATCCACGAGAGTGATGTGGCCAGAGAACTCGCGTCACTAAATAGTAATAATAATAATAAGTGTATATTTTATGGAGCCTCGTGAAGCATGCGTAGGCATGATTAAATGTATTACATAATCATCTGTATAAGAGAAGCCCAAAAAGAAACATTTGAGGGTTGCAGTGAATATAATTACAAATGAAACACAAAGCGGGCAAAATCTCGGAGAAAAAGCTTGAAGATGGCGGAATGCTCTGGAAGAGCCAGTCAGGACGAAAAACAAAAATCGTTATACCGGATGAACGGTGAGATGATTGGAAATACGACAATCAGTGAGTAAAATAACAAGAGTCGGCCTGTAGATTGTTGGACGGGAATGGATAGAACCAGGCACAGGAGCAGATACGATGAAGCAAAACAGAGTGCAACTGTCACAGAATATATATTCACTTCACGTTGTGAAACAGATGAGTTCTGTAGGGTCTTGTTCAGTGGTTACAGGGGCTACGATCAGCAATGGATTGATTTGAGTTATTTACGTTATTAGGGTGTTGGTCGCTGCAGGCTGCAGGACCCGATGGAATAAACCCTTCTATAGTTTGACCATTAGCAGGGATTCTGGCACATCTGGTTACCATCCCTTTTGAGCAATCCCTGAGGACGGGGGTATTACCAGAANGAAGACTGGCGTAAGGCAACTGTTTTTGCTCTATACAAGTCAGGACCTAGGCGTAAGGTGAGAAACTACCGACCAGTTAGCCTGACATCCGTTCTGTGCAAATGCTTGAAACGGATCATCGGGGGGCAAGTATGTCAGCACCTAACCGCCCACAACCGCTTGGCACCAGCGCAGCATGGGTTTACCGGGAGAAAATTGTGCCTGACCAATTTACTGACCTTTTTAGATGTGGTTACTGAGAGGCTGGATGGAGGTCAGCAGGTCGAGGTCTGCTACCTCGACTTCTGCAAAGCCTTCGATTCAGTCAGCCATAAGTTGCTGAACCTCAAGCTAAAAGATGAAGAATTACATTGGGTAGTGCAGTTCCTCAGTCATCGCACGTTATATGTGAAGGTTGACGACTATCTGAGCGAATGTGCAAGAGTACCAAGAGGGGTGCCTCAAGCATCAGCTCAAGGTCCACGACTATTTTTAATTTACATCAACGACTTGACACGAGATCTCCAAATCCCTTGTATCACGTTCTCGGACGACGTTAAATTAGCTGGAATAAATCTAGAGTGATGTAGAAGCGATTAGACAATGGTCGCTTCAGTGGGACTTACCATTAAATCTCGAAAAATGCCAGCTCGTGACAGCAAGAACCGATACTGTTAGGGACGGGCAGCTGGCACTACAGCACACAGAGACAGTTGAGGACTTAGGAGTGATTCCC
>UZAN01041637.1:0-14721 GCA_900618425.1 Echinostoma caproni
GATTGGCCGTGGCCATCTCCTGTCCTGTGCAAACTGACTGACTGACTGACTGACCTTGACAATCTTTAACTGCGTTGTACGCAGCACGTTCGTTCCATTCGTCTGAGTATCTTAGATCGTATGTAATCCGTTGAACTGTTTCGGTGGACTTTTCGGTAGCCGAGGTCTTGCATTATTCGTTATGCGCAGCTGTAGAATACTCTAACCCCAGTAAAAATCTTTATTAGATGCAGACCAGTTATAATTGACATGATATGGAGGCGGTACAAAGGTTCACGAGGATCAAAGAAGGCATGAGTGGCGTTGCATATAGCGAGAGGCTCAGGAGGTTAGCCCTGTGCTCCCTCAATAGAAGGAAAATGCGAGGAGACCTCAGAGACCTTCAAGCAGCTGACCGGCGCCTCGATAACGGAAACACCGCTGCTGCACCTATGCCACAACAACGACTCTAGGGGCATTGGATGCAAATTGGAAAAGCCCAGGGCACCGAGGAGTATTAGAGCCCAGTTCTTTTCGAATCGGGTGAATAATGCGTGGAACCGGTTACCACAGCAAGTGGTTTATGCTCGTAACTTTGGGGCTTCCAAGCGCCAGCTGGACGAGGTATGGTCAGGTTTATTTCCCGACGATGAATATGACTAACAACGTGGGACCATGTACTTAAATTCCCCGTAGAATACCATAGGTTGTTTATTCTTACATCTGCGCAGGCTTCTCTAGCACCCTGCCGAATATATACGAATCCCCCATAATTAGGAAACCGGATAGGGTATAGCATTGCTTCATCCCACTAACCGCTCAGCTAGGTGTATACCTAGACTGCAGGCATTCCCCTTCACCATTAAACTGTATCAGCTGCCGAAGTGGCACCTGAACGGGAAAGATGCCCAAGTCGGCACCGACGGGCCCGAAAATCGGCTTGCAAAGGATCCTGTTGTCGAAGCACGTAGGCAAACGATACGCTCACGGTGCAAGAACCTGGACTCAAATTGGCATCAGCCGCAAGTCCTGTGACCTGACCTGACCTGATCTGACTGCACTGATATAGACAGTGCTGCGAATTCTACTTGTATAAGAAAACCATTAGTTAAGTTAATATTAATTAGTGACCTTATCAAAAACATTATACAAACGTTCGGGCCTCTGTTCCGATGTAGGAGGGCAATGAAAGGAACCATTATCAACACCCATGCTCATCTTACTGTTCCCACATGATTCCTATCAAGATGACAGAGATCCGCATTTTATTAACTCTTACAGAAAATGTAGTTGGATTTCGATGATTCCTAAAAGATCCCCAATCGAAGTCATGCCTTTTCTTACACCAGCAATATCGGGAAACTAGACTATTATTTTAGCATCCGCAGCGGAAATCTGATCAGAGCAGCACAAGCGTGCAGTGCGGAGTTCATCATGGGGGATTATACTGGTGCGGTCTTTTCGAGCTCATTAAAAACACGATAATAGTAGAAGCAAAGCTTAATTCTGAAGTGTCGAAGTTGCGATATCGAATAAAGAAACTTTCCTTGGAAAATCACTTGCCCAATAATGGTGATATATGCTAAAAACTCGACAGTGCACTTGATTGTGACCGATCAAGAAGAAGACTGCTTATCTTGGGAGGATAAAAATTACTTTCGCCTAGCTCTTGTAATAACCATGCGTGATCAGACGGTCAAGTTGCTACCGGATATCTGAACCTTGTGGGATCTGATAAGTATGCCATGGTTATGTAACCACGTACTGATAGTCCTCAATTACAAAGGATTGTTTGGAAAGTCTCTCTTGCTTCTAGTCACCGGCGTTAGTTGGAGGAGCTTCGGGTCCGCGATTTGACGATCACGTCCAGCATAAACAGATCCACCAGGAAACTTGAGGAAAAGCAAGAGGCAAGAATATAAAACTGCCGTTGTGAAACCGTCGGTTGAAGAACCGCTGCACATGCTCCTCGGATGTCCACATGCACAATGGCGGCTTTTAGGAAGTTCCTGCCCGTCCTAAAAGCATTCCACAGATCTAGTTACTTCGTCTTCGGATATAAACAACCCTCTTCATGTTGGCTGGTCCATGCAAGACATACAAAATGATAAATATTTGAAAATATTCACTGCAGCTTCTGAACCGTGGCTCAAAAGTTGCAGGTCGAATGCATGCATTCAAATTATTCCAATACTTATAGTACTTCACATAGCGACAACTTCGTATTCCGCTCTTTCTTTCGACCGTGTTCAAAGTAAAGCCATCCAGTTGATTGACGAACCGTCTTTAACTTCCCACCTGCAGTCACTTCCCCATCACCGGACTGTTGCTTCTCTGTCTCTTTCCTATCGTTACTATTTTGATTTCTGCCCTTCTGTACTAGCTTCAGTGGCTCCCATTCCCTTGTTCTTTTCCCATCTATCTCGTTCTCACGTGGGCAGTCACCCTTACCATATGTTGAACATCGATCTTCCAGTCGTCCTTTATTACTAGGAAACTGTGGAACACTTCCAATCTCCATCTTTCCAAGCCCTTATAATCTTACTCTACACGTACCTTTTCCCTTACAGTGTCATGCACTGTGGGGGTTCCGCTTTTTACTATACATTACTCTTTGCGTAATAAATAGCTAGCCTCCAGTCCCTTAAAACGAACATTTTCCTGACAATGGGGTTCTTATCTTATGCTAGTAACCCTTGATTCATGTTCCAAAATGAACTAGATCTTCCAGCGGTATCATTCTCATAACGTCATGCGTTTATTACTGTTTGTTATTTTCTAATTACAGCCAATATGTTGGTCGCGATAGATCGATCAGTTAATGAAGCGAGGCCAGTTAAACGCGATTTTCCTCGGCTGACTGTCGCATTGCGACGTTTTGGAAGTTTGACTCAGCCTAGTTGTGATGAATCTGATGCGTGTTGTAGCATCGAAAGCAAAAGGGCTTATATGGCCGGTGCATCATATGAAGACTATTCTTCATTGAAAGCTGAGAGTTTATGGGGTCGACTTTCTGCTCTGCTGCCGACTACAGTGAACTTGGAGCGAAAAAGAACGCTTGAAAAGCTTGTGCAACAATATGCAGACAGTTGTTTGGATCTCGTGGGTCGGGATTCCAGTGATGTACGAGAATTCGCAAGTCATGCTACCCTGTTGTGCTTTGGTCAGTTAGGACCAAAGGTGATTGATTTACTTTCCCGTGGTGTCTCTATTTCCGATTTGAGCAGACATTATGCAGTTCAAAAGGAAAAAGAGGCAATCGTGTCAAAAGTTGGAGGGACCGGGGCTCGGAATCCTAATGAAGTATGGACCAGAGTTTTTTCCAACTTGGGTAGTTTGCTGTCACATCCGTTGATGCAACCATTGGTCCAGGAACTTTCGGATGTTATGCGTCAGTGTCGCGTTGCTGTGGAGTCGGAAGAAAATTCATGTCGTGACGTTTTGGGGTCTTCACACCTGGTCAAACACTCCAGAGAGCTTGGTCATCGGAGGCGTGCGGCTCTGAAGTCATTGGACTGGGATTCGGTGAAAGTGGCTCAAGACGAGTTACAGCTCATGGCTGACAAACTCGGCCAGGTTTTGTTTGGATGTTCGGAAATGGCCAATGATAAAACTGGCACAGATGCAATTTCCGCTTCATCCGGTAACGATTTCAAGGATACAGACGCTCTAAGGTGATTCTTTTTCCTGTTTATTGCACAATATGATCCTTCACCAATACTCGTTTCTGTCCAGCAACAAATCATCGATTATAAACTATGTTCGTTAGCATTTTGTTGCATTGCGTTAGCATTAACGATAGACAAATACAAGGGATATTTATAGCGAGGAACTTCGTTATCCAAGTAAACTGCATCAGTCACACCGAAGTCCGTGCAAAAGTGATAGCTGGTTGTCTAGGCTGTTCCAGCTACCAACGGAACATCTAAACCACGCCTAACCTAGCGGGGTCTTATTTGGTACGCTACTTCAAGTCCCGGGGCTTAGGTTACCGGTTTCCATGACGGAGCAGCAGGTCTTCGTGACTATGGGGTTCGCCCCGTCTGCTGTTGACCACATAAATGTGTGTAATAAAAAGTATTTGCTCTCAGGTCATTATCTATATTTCTACGGCTTGAAAACGTTTCGCGACAGTTGTAAGTGAATCGTTTTTCAACGACTGAATTACCAAACATCCATTTGAAAAAGGACATTTTTTAGTATAACTGTAACTTATCGTTGAAATACATACATAAATATTTTAGAAGAAACATTTTTTCGTTTGTTTCCCTGCACACGTTTTTCGTTTGTTCTTTTACCCTTTTATGGGACCTGGTACTCAGTAGACAAACTGACAACTTTCGCCTCACTGACTTCTAATTTAAGTAATAAAGCAAGTGGTTATGTTTTGTTATTTAGGCAGCTACATCTCACCCGGTGGACGCATCACGGATGAAGTGTCAGCTCGCATGCAGAAGGTTCCATTGGCATTTACCAACTTGAGACATTTGTGACGCAGCCGTCACATCCAGCTGTCCGTGAAGAGTCCAGTATATGCTGCAGCAATTCAACCTTTTCTGCTATTCGGCGCAGAAACTTAGCCATTTAGAGAACAAGATAATGATAGACTGTCGGTGTTCGATCACCGCTGTCAACACAGCATTGCACGAAGATGGTGGGGCAGCCAGACGAGCAATGCTGAAGTTAGGCACAGAGTTTTGGGTAACCGTGACCGCCCACTGGAGCAAGTGTTCGACCTTCGTAGGTTATTTTGGTCGGGGCATGTTACACATGTCACCAGATAGATTGCCATGGCGAGCGATGTTTGCTGAGGCAGGTAGTGGGTGAAATAAAGCCAAGGCTGGTCAAACTAAGACCTAGGTATGAGAACCCTAACCTGGAAACTCGGTCACATGATTAAAGACACTGGTGGTATGGCTGTCGTAAACAATGACTTTCGAGCATCTCAATTTCTTTGCATCTTTAGTCCACCGAGATTCTCCATTTTCTATTCGACTCCTTTTTTTGTCTTGTTCATCCAAGTAGACAGCTAAAAGACCGCAACCAAAACCGATGCACGAAAGTGCTTGGTTAATGGTTGTACAAGCTGAACTAAACTTGAGCCCCAACCTGAAGGGTGGATTGCACCGTCTGCAGCCAATGCTGACATTAAGGTTTTCACACACAAACACTAGGTTATGGTTAGGTCGACGGGTCGTTTCTTCTGGTTTTGCACTGTACGTTCAAAACGAGCATACGCAAAACGTATTCGTAGTTGAGCACTTACTTACTTTACCACAGCTGGCTCCTTGGAAAGGATAAGCCGGCTCCATGATCGTCTGTGGTTGCCGCTGTGGAAGACATGATCGTAAAGTTACTTGGGAATTTAATACGGGAGATGTCCCCAGCGGCGTTTTTCATTTTGAGGGCACACCCTCAGCCTTTGCACAACCAAGTGCGAACTGCAAGGCAGCAGGAAGTAATCGCTCACCTTGGAAGCGAGGGGGTTAATGATTTTGGTTTTAAAAGGCCAGTCACATAGACCTTTGTGACGACACCGTTATCGAGCACTACCAAGCATCATCTGCAATCGATTACTGATTTGCCATAGATCTAACTTATTCAGGGTTAGTCGGCAATTGGCACCCTTTTTGATATCCATGACAGGGAACGCATTCAGTAACATACACCTCTGCTTTTTGAAGAAGCTGTTGGTGACTTCCAGAGATCCAATTTTTGATTGCACACATCTTATTTTATGAACGGAAGACGGGACGAAACCAATAGTCGCGAAAACCTGCCGTTCAGTTGAGAAAACTGGCAACCTAAGCACCGGGACTTGAAGTGGCGAACCACTTAAGACATCACTAGGTTAGGTTTGGTGTTGAACCAAGCAGCTATTAGCCCAGCTTACTGAGGATTTCTCTTAGAGAACTCAATGCTCCAGACTCGATTGAAAGAAATCCAAACCATTGGTGAACAACTCCGAAGTACCACAAGATGCAATTCTCTCCCCATACTTATTATCTACCTATTTTCGCGGTGTTTTGCTATCTTCTGTCTTCAAATACGCTAATATGGTTTCATACAAGGATTTATCCGATTCTTCTGATCTTTCACACCTTTTTGACAACTTGGATAATGTTCAGCAGTCTTCCGCTACCTCCGGTCTTTCTCTCTCTCTCAATCCCCCCCCCATTGTTTTACTTTCTCTCAACGTTATCACGTTCTTCTTTTACATCTCATCCGGGATCGATTAGCTCTGAGCCAGCATCCCTAGTAAGCTGCATCAAATACGGGGGGTTTTGTCGATGATAATTTTCATTGAAACTCTCACATTCAGCACATCGTCGCTAAACTTCGGCAAATTTCTTTCCATATCCGAAAATTTCGTCGGTTTTGGATTCAACAGCCGATTATCACCAAATTCGTTTGCCAGTGTTTTCCTCACTGTACTTTATTATTCACCTATTGTTTTCCTCCTGTCTCTTACTGAAATACTTTATGCTGCTTCAACGTGGACTTACCGCCATTAGCCTTGTTTCTTCAATCCCGCTGGAGGAATTGATAATTGTTCTGCGTAAACATTTGAACGTAAGTGGAAAATTTGCACACGTCTGCTGCACAAAGATTTCCTATCGTTTCGATTCATCGGCTAGATCCTAATTTGGTTCTGTTCCTTTTCGCGCAAATATAACTCTACGATGACCTTTTTAGCACGTATTTTGAATAACAAAGAACGGGATTTCGTAGATGTTTTTGAAAAAGTTTCGGGTCTTAGCTTTGGTTATTTTTTCTGTGTACACTTTTGACTGAGATGTAGGCTTTACGCCTACAGAATTTTTCATTACAATCACATTTACCACAGCAACGCTGTCTACGATCAAATTTGGATGGTGGCGGGTTTTGAACCACTACAGCATCACCACCCTTAGACTGTGAGACGAACGTTCTTCAGTAAGTCTGTTTTTTACTCTATGCTCCCATCGGATTCAGTCGATACAACTAAGACAACGGTGGTTAGATACATTTTATCGCGATACTTTATTGACGCGAATGAGCTGACCCTGGCAATTGTAGAGTAAAACTGTGCGTTGTAAACTCAGCTCTGTAGAGAACTGAGGTCACTGCCGCGCCACAAAGAACCTACGTTAGCGAATGGCATTTGGGCTTTGTGAGTGCGCGGTGATATTTCTCTCTTCAAATCTGTCGGGCTATAGCAACTTGTGAGGCAGATTACGGTGTCACCAGTTATTGATTAATCGCTTACGAATGTTAGTTTAGGCATAACCACTTACCGACTTAGTAGAGGCACGTTTCGCTTCGACGCAGGGCATATTTCTAACTGCCAGCTGCTTATATCTTGTGTTTGACAAGTTGAGCGTCTCAGAAGGAGTCGCGTCTTATAGCAATGTCTGCGCAGAGCAAATCATGAATTCGATCACACGGGGAGGAGTGGTATTTCCACACCAGAAGCATAAAATGTTTTCTGTCGTGCTCCTTATGGTTTCACTCAGTGTCACATTGAACTGGAAGGGTGAATCCGAACCGTCTTTCTTACCACTGTTGGTGGTAAACGAACATGGAGAAGTGGTCTTATTCCTTAATACGGTGTAATGGTTTTGAAAAGATTTACGTGCTTCTCAGTCACCAGAGAAGTCGATAGAGCAACTCTGCCCACCGAGTCAAGTTGGTTTATTCGTTGTTTGGTGATGTTAGATGAGCTGATGTATGGTGGTCACTCCAGAACAATTGTTCGGTCATTTCTGTTTTACAATTAAGATAACTTAAATTCGGAGGGTAAAAAACACCCATCGAGTAGAGGATTTCGACGAAAACTTGCGCTTACATTGCTTGACACAGGTGGGATGAAATGGGCGGGTTAGTAATCTAGATCTGAGCCGTTGTGTGTTTGGAGTTTGTCGGGGAAAAAATCACTATTTCGTCGAAATTAATATTACAAGACATCTCTGGTTGGAATTCGTATTGCATATGTTTAACGATAATAAACCACTTCGGGTTGTGCTCACTGTTCTTTTTTGTACTGACGTAATTGTTTCGTTATCTCAGTATCTTGTCGTATTCTCATTTGTTTTTTTTCGCTACCAGTTTGCACCAAGGCATGGTGGTAGTGCTGGGTCAGGGTTTTGTGGCAGTCGATCCGTTCGTAACGGTTGTTGATTTTATTGTTTCTTTTGGTTTCTCTATCTCGTTCAGACAAGCATTCGCTGCGCCTCTCCGTCCCGTTTTGAACAACGCGCCCTCCGCTTCAGGCCAGCCATGTGTGGATTGGACTCGTCTAACGAACACACTTTCCTCGAAAGCAGCGGGTCTCGGCATGCCGGTGGAAGAAGTAGTCGATATGGTGTTCTCCCTCCTAGATTCCAATCAGTCCGACGAAGTTGTACAGAATGAGGTCAGTTTTTGTGTGTACCGTTGCCTTTCTATGGCAGTTTAAGTACGATTTGAGAAAGAAATCCTGTGGTTGGATTCGCATCCATTCAACATATCGCTTGTTTCGATTTATCAGCACAATCGTCATGCCTCGTTTGTAATCGCACTTTATTTCTTAATTGTTTTTCTTCAATTACTCCCTTTCATTGAGTATGCAAATATCCAATTTTCAAGCAAAGGGTAGCAGCTAATCAAAAGACTGCCACACAGAATAGAGGACGTCAAACGGTGGGAGTCACACTCGTCCCACCGGGTGATAATTTGATGACGTTACCACTGGGTCGATGTGAAATTTCTATGCCTCTCGCACTATGTAATTAGTCCGACCGCAAGTACTGCAAATGGCATGGGTTGAACTTTATGCTTTAATTACATGATGTTACTCAAATCCCATTTAACTTTGCCCTAGTCACTGTCCCGGCAGCTTAATTTTTGGCGCATGATCCGCGTACAGAAAAGTGCGTCGGTTTTATTACATCGTAATCACTGAATTAACCTTTGTTCGTAATGAGAAGAAGAATTGATGATGGAGCTGTCGTCAATGTACGAGGATATAGGATCACCTTTTGCTCTGTTGTAGCTCGTACAAACAGTGCGCCATCCTATATGGTCATCGAGTTGGGTCCAGCTTTGCTGTCTAGCCCACATCACCTAGTCGATGTCCGTCAGAGGGCTGGACAACATGCACGACTGAAGTCTGCCTCAGTTCAATACCGAAAGAACGTGAGAAGTTGTGTGATCTCGAAGAAGGTAGAAAAAGTCATCCGAATGGAAGCGGATCAAACCACAGCTTCTCTTCCTTCCTGAAGGTGGTAGTTTCGCAAACCAATCTCTTGAAATGTTATTGCCATTTTACTCACGAACGTTTCAATCACAGGCAAATATACCCACATCCGTTTAAATGCGGTGGAAATGTTTGTGAGCACTGGACAGCTGTTTCGTCCGGTTTGGGACGCATCAGCGGTGCGTGTCAACAAAAAGAACCTTATGTTAGTTCGTCCTTATCTTAGTGACATGATCCTCCCCATGCACCTAACCTATTTTATGCTTCACTGTTTCATTGTATTTTAATTTACTTTGTTGCTTTTCCAAAGCCCGACATAAGCATTGCATTTTCTGTCATGTGCACCATTTTGAGATTCCGAGAAATCTTTCTGGGTATGGTTCGTGCAGTATTGCGATACGGTGCACACATACACATACACAGCGCGTGAGAGTTTAGCTGGCAAACTGTTCCTGACTCATTCGATTGTAAAATCGCCTTGATAAAGGTTACCCACGGTAACCGAAACGTTGGCTTATTTTCACCGGTACCGACATCGCTGTGTTTTCAAAATTACAACTTTTATAAGAATTATCCCATTCATTTATAGAAATGGGGATTTTACCTCGGTTCTCGAATTGAAAAGGTCCTTGGATTCCATCCGGAAAAATTGGGGAAGTACTTCAAGACTGATGTCAGTTAATTATCTTAAGCGAATACCAAGGTGGACATCGGTCCTTTTGTAATAGCGACAGAGTACTGAGTTTACCTGATACCCCACAAGCTTATTGTGTAATCCGTATGGTTTATCTCTCAATTGAACGGCCTTGTAAAATACAAAATGCGATATCATAAGAATAAGATTTCGCGTTCACCGCAGCTCACATCGAAAACGCCTTTATCAGTTGATATTATCGAGGGTGGAGAAAAATGCTTGAAGCGAATGACTTCGTCGTTTCCCAAACAATAGAGACGGATTCGATGTTGTTGCTTCTTGGGTAGATTGAAGGGATTAGGGCATTGGAATTGAATGATACTGTATGATGTTGAACCCTAGTCTGCGTAATGTTGCCCATGGGGTTCGTTGGTGACGCGTAGCACTTGACAGCGATCAGTGAACTTCGCTTCGCTGTGTTTCGCTGTACAATGATGATGATGATGGTTAAATATGTTGAGCTGTCGATAACTGGTCGCTTGCCGGAGCTAAGCTGTTTCCATTGATGTGGACGATTTAACTCTCCTGATGATTACGTGTTGTGTTCTGTACCTCTCCCACCTGTTAGCGGTATATTAAAGCCCTTTTGCATCGTTTCGGGACGACAGAATAGGATTCCATGTATGATCGTGTACAAAATGGAGCCAGATGAGTGTTGAACCGGTTTCATAAAAGAACCACCGGAACATTTGTGCTTGAAAATATGATATTCGGCTTTATTGTAACTAACAACTACGTCCACTTGGAGGAGTGTAGTGGTTCAGTAATCTCGTTTGCTTAAAAGGTTATCGATTTCAGAAAGTATGAACCATTTTCCATCCTCTTAGCGGAGCCGTAGACATAAATTCCAGAGACAAATTAGTAAATAGTGGCGGTACATTGATTTCGGGCGAGCTCGTTGACCAAAGAAGAGTTTTGTGTCATAGTTCAGATCATAAAGTCATGCAATCACTTCCCTTTTTTGGTTTGATAGCGTCGTGACTTTGCTGTGATAATACAGCTTATGTTTTTGTTCCGTGGATGCATGAGAAAACTAAACGGTGGATCGTGTTAACGAATTATATGTCATTGTAGCAAAACTGCTTGGCCTAGATTCCGCAACTGTGGGTGTGCACAGCGAACTTTCCAGATCAATTAGAGCTCTGAGCTGGATTATTTTGACCCACATATCAGTCACCTTCCAAGACCAACCATTGTGAACTACTGTGTCCAATGTAGCTGGTCGAGCATGAAACTCACATGCGGTTTCGTGGACTTGATTCTACGTATCCATTCGCAATGATCTTGTCGACCACATGTTTTCCAAGTTGCCCCTGTTTGCTGTAACCACTAACCCACGTGCCCCGTCATTGGGGAAATTTATGTTGTGAAACAAGCCACTATCCCATTCGGACAATCATNTCATTACATTCGTTGGTGTGTTCAAGAGCCAAATCAACAGTGCAGTCGCTGTTCGTGTGTGTGTGCGCGCGCGCTTTGAGATGAATTCGTCTTTGTCCTGTTCTCCCGAATGTGATAACAGTTCCATAATCTATGAGATGTTGTAGTCTTATACTGAAGAGTCAATGGGATGGGCAAGAGCATTGATTTTTGTGCCTTGGTGCTTCTGTGTTCTTGAGACAAATACTGAAAGTACGAAACCGGTAATTTTATTTTCGGTTGCATCGTTTGAGACCCCCGGTTGACGTCAAAACCACGCGCATGGATGACCGACTGATCCCTTGTAATGCCCCAGTTGAACTCCCAAGTTACGCAATATTGAAGGACAGGCGAATACACTTTGGTTATCCAACAACTGGCATGCACGATCTACAATTGGAAACAGTATAGAACACCAAGATAACCGTGAATTGATAAGACAGAACAGGAGCAAAGCGAAAGATAGCAATTTTGATTTTTTTCCCACTTACCCGCAGTATGAAATCATTGTACCCTTGAAAATTAAATGCATTTGTCACCACATCATGAGAACAAACTTATTTAAAGTTGTTTGTGTAGTCAAATTTGCTTGTTGATGTCCAACGATCGATTTTACTATCCATGCTGTAATGTGATTATGGGTTATGCTTTTCCTTTTCGTCGAATTTCCCGATTATTTTTCATTGTTTTGATTGATTTTATTACAACGTGCATATGTTCATGCCTTCCCTTCATGCAGCTGTGTGAATTAATCGGTTGGGATTATGTGGAACTTGTGTTCGATTTATTAACTCGTCGGAAAGAATGGATAGCTGCTTATGGGGGTGAGTTCCGCAATGCATGCAAATGAATTACGCTTTTCGATCCGTGGATTGCTTACCGATACACCGTAGCATAGTGAACGTTGCGACGGAGAAATTTCATACTAAATGAAACTCACCGTCCACTTCTGTTAGACTCATTGGGAACCGTATAGTATGGGGTTTCGAAACGGCGGAGCTACTACCGTCGAATTGCGGCGATTTTGGCATTGTCCAATCGTGACTATGACCGAAAACCATCATCATCATCGTACAGCGAGATACAGTGAAGCGAACTTCACCTCACAAATCAAGTGATAAAGCACAAGATGGAGAGGGATTGGGCCTAAATGGAGGGAGGCAAAGAAAATGAACCTTTATGGTCAACACAGGGTACACAATCTAAATGCGCATTCACATGTATTCAAGAGTTCCGGTCCGATGAGAACTGACAACAAAAACGCCACTGTTGTCGGTTAGTCGCCATATCCTTTAATGTCTCCAATTAACCAGTTGCAGGGTCTTTCGGACACCAACCTGGAAGACGGGAGAAACCTATTCTACCTAATTGCTCTGTGCATTTCTTCATGCCTCGTTTCCACGTCCTCTGTTAACCTCCACATGGTTTCTTTCAACCTGGAACCGAAGCTGCGAATAAGCGCGGTGTGGTGGACGCTGGCTGGGCATGCGCAATACGTGTCCTAACCAGCGAAGCTGGTTAATCTGAATTCGATGGGACAACGGATTCTCCATCGAATCATTACCAACTACGCGACGCCGTATCTCAGAGTTGCTTACACGTTCGCTCCATCCAACCCGCACCAAACTACGTAGACATCGGCAGTCGAAGAATTCTAGACGATGAATATCTTCCATGAACAAAATTAAGGTCTCAAAACCATAAAGCAGAACTGACCGCATGCTGGCGCAGTATACTTGATCTTTCAGTTTCAACGAAACATATGCATCAAAGGTGTTTCAGTCCTGCGTAATTTGCTCGAGCGTTGTAAATGCGAGCCGGTACTTCATTAACTTTATTACCGTCCTTTGTCACGCAGCTATCTGAGTAGGTGAAACATTTCACTATAGCTAATTCTTGACCATCAAGCATCAGCGCCATCGTAGACGGCGCTCAGTCTTGTAGCATCACGTGGCACTTTGAAGATGCAAAGCGCATGCCGAAAGGAGTTACAGAACTTGAAAGTCTCTCAAGAGCGCTTTGCGCATTCTCCATATCTCCAAACGATGTCGTCAGTGTACTCGAAATGGCACAACTTTTCTCCAGCTGCCTATTCAATACCAACATTTTGGAGACCACTAAGTGCGTTCTCCAGTATTTCTTGTACTACGATATTAAACAGGGTTGACGAAAGAGGGCACCCTTGATGAACACCGCTCCTGGTTTCGAACGATTTACTCAGCCCACATTAGACCCTTACGCTGCCAGAAGTATGCAGATACAACGACCGCAATAGGTTTACATAATTCCGCGGCATTCGTTTGCGAAGCAGCAACCCCAGATGAGCTTCGCGATCAACTGAATTGAAGGCTTCTATAGGTCAAGGAACACTGCGGTTGTTGGCCGACGATGTGTGTGACGCAATTCGAGGATTTGACGCAGAGTGAAAATTTGGTCGATGCAACCGCGCCCTGGTCGAAATCCGGTTTGCTGTTCGCAACTATTCATCTCGCTTAAGGATGTCAGGTGGTGAAGTATCACAGAAGTCAACACTTTTGTGATTATCGGAACTAAACTAATCACGCGGTGGTTTGCGCAGTCGTTGCGTGATCCCTTCTTGAAGATTGGGACAACCAACGATTCACCCCAGGTCAGTGGTTTTCAGGCGAGAGGGTGTTCTTCGCACTTAGCTCTCACACAAGGGCCTGCTACTATGTGTTACAATGGGACAGCGATCGTCAGCAGACCGTCCGTGACAGTCTACTCGCACAGGTTAAGATTTTTGTTCGTGATGAGCACTTGTGCTCACCATGAGATAAACGCTGCTAGCAGCACCACGCTTCAGAGGCTTTGTTTTATTAGCGAAATGCCACGATGGCTTTGATAGGGGGGATGGGTGATGCCACTTTGTGTTGCAGTGCATGTGGTGATTATTGACCGCAGTCGGATATGCACGTTTGAGAACCGTGGAAGAATACTGTGATTGTCTTCCGTACTGTTCCATTGCTTCGCGTTTTCTTTGTAATTTGATCCAATTCGACTTTCGGTTTGCTCTGCTTTCAGCCGACCCTTCTGATGAAACAGCCAACTCCATTGCACCAGTAAGTTCTTGATCGAAATCCTCTTAAGTAGATTCTTATCTAATCACACGCATTGACGCATTGACCACTCGCAGTGAATGACATTTTTAATGTTACAGTTGAATATTGTACATGATGGTTTCGTTTAATATTCTGATCCAATACCACTTTGCTGATATAACTTTTTTGATGTCTGATATCTTACTCTTCGGTCTATCACTTCTGTTTCCTGAATTTCATCAAATGATTCGATTGCAGAGCGTTTTATCCATCTCTTGTGCCAATCACCCGTATTGCTTTCGCTTTGTGAAGTACCGCATTGTGAGAAAACAAAGGAGCGAACAAGCTCGTTT
>UZAN01041637.1:15740-25770 GCA_900618425.1 Echinostoma caproni
CTCCATCCATCCCTAATTAACCGAACCAGTGCGCATGTGTGAGGATCAAAGCGTGAACAACATCCGGTCATGGAACTGGAATGCTGATTATCTCTTTTCCAACTGATCATGACTGCCCCCTCCCTTCTGAACAGTTTTATATAAATTGTAATGTATTAGCCTGTAGAGAAATCACCGCAAACGAGCTTGTTCGCTAGTCTGTGTTTTCTTACAATGTTTGATGATGTATATTCGGACAATTACCACATTATTTCTGTGGTCATCCCGCGCAATTTGAATTTCGACATACTCCGTCTAGCACCTGAACAAACAGAAATTCTCGTGTACGTGTTCTGGCCAGTAGAAAGACGGTCAATAAGTGTACTCCGTTGCAGTCCAAGACTATCTGTTATTTTTGTTTCAGCTGTGAATCATTTTTTCCGTGTCACGTAGTTTGCTCTCAACGGCTGGTGCGTGAAGCTTCTTTTTAGTTTACATCCAGGCTGTTTCAATCACACGTCACAGGACTTCCGTCAAGCAACAACAGTGCCGATGACATCATCCTACTCATTGAAAACCAGACTTTGCGAAAGTTGACTCAGTGAGCAAACTTTCCGAAAAGGGTATAGTGCGAAGCTATGCAGGTCACTCGTTCTTCGTGAATGTTCCTTTCGTCACGCTATGATATCTCGCTGTCCGTTTGTGTACCCGTGTCGGACGGACATCGTGACTTCACCGCTGTCATTTTTGGTGACTGTCTGAACTTATACAATGAAGTGAATAGATGCGTGCCGCTGTTCGATTTGTTCCCACCACTGTGTCCTCGGGAGTGTTGATTACCTCGGTTGGAGTTTTCTGAATGCCACTTCCCACCGCGTCAACCCCCCTCCCTTTTCGTTTCGTGTTCTCCTATCTATTGTTCCGTGTACGAATAGATCTTTCTTTATCCAAACCTACCATCCTATTACTCCCGCTGCCGTTGTGCTTCTCAGCAACCAACAGAACCTCAAAAACCCGTCCCCCTGAAGACACAGATTGTCGATAGCCCACACCTGTTAGCCCAAGCACGTGCCGCACAACTGGAGGCAAATGCACGCGAGACGGCTAAGCGATTGCAACATGCGATGCAATCCGGTCCGTCAGTTTCCACACGGGTGGCAGAATTTATGGCCGGATTGCCGTACGTGTTCGATGCGGCCGCACAAGTGCGAGCTTCGCTCGGTCAGTCAGATGTACGTCTATTTTTGCTTTTAGCTCGTTCCCCTTGTCCACTCGTTTGGTTTTTGCTATTTTCTCCAACTCTGTATATTGAAGTGACTGGGCATGAATGCCTCTGTCTACGCGCTGCAAAGCTCAACACTGATTTTCTTGTTCAATTTCATTGTTACTATGAGCCTGATGCTTCTCGGCTTGCCCTTGATAATGGTTGGTCCCAATTTGTATATGACTGTCTGAAAAGCAGTGCTGTCTTATTCAGAGGTTGGACTGAGGCTGGTTTTCAAAATTATGCCAACCAACAAACATAACAGAACCATTTAAGGTGATGGGAACGACTATATCTTTCGATAAAAAGCCCATCCTGATTTGCTTTGTGGGCTGTATCATTATTTCCCATCCTTGTAAATGCTTAACAACTGCTGGTTCTCAGCTTTATCAGTTTCACCTTTTCGGCCTCCCGAGAAAATGTACCAGTATGTATTTAAATCATTTTGAAAATTTGTTTACATAATCTAGAACCTAAGAAGCTACCTATAAACCCTTCTCAAGAGTGCAATACCGATTTTACCATAGCACATCAAAACCTTACTTGATTTGAAACGTCCGAGCTTGGCCAGTCATCAGGTGATTTAGAAAAGAATGCGTAACATTAAAGACATAGCAAGCAGTCTACGTCACAAACATTCGTAGCAATATCGCTCCCGTTTGCGAAAGCCTACTGTGCAATTTTCCACTGCAATCCCGTGTCCTTCCTCCAGGACTCATAAGCGCTCGTGGTAGCTATGAGTTTCGATGCTCTTGATTCGTTTGGGGTGTGTAATACAACCACAGCACGTGCAATTTTATCTGATCACATTATGTGTGACATTGGAGTATATTGCGTTGATTCATTCCGCTCTTTCGCTCTTTTTTGCCCGCACGGGTCATCGTTCCATTTTCCAACTTACCAAAGGACTTGTGGATATCACAATGCTGTATGTATCACTTCTTGTCGTTGCGATTCGAAAATTGCAGTATTATTTACTAGTCATATTTGTGAGTAGTACGCAAAAGAATGCGGTTGTCGGCTTCTGTCAACGGTCGAAAATGAACGAGGCCTCTTCGAGCGAATTGCTGTGTTCAAAAAGATAACTACAGCCTGTTTCATTTACTATCCTGTGTGCTGCCGGAAATTGTGATGGCATGTTCAAAATGAGATATTTTGTTATATGTACACCAAATTATGCATACTTTAAGTCTGGTTCGCAATAAACAAGTCTGCTCGAGCCGGCACCGGTCTTCTGGAATCATAACGCTACTGGTGATGTTCTCTCCTTCATTCGGACTATTTCGTCCTACTACAACTCTGTCTTGTTATTAAATGGAAGGGGTTTCTTCTTCTGGGACACAGATTGCACTATACATTGCACCCACAGTCTTTCGCAGTTTGGTTTTGTAGTTTTGAATGAAGCGTATCCAATGCTGCGTTTAGGTTGTGGTCAGTCCACTTCACTCATTGCAGTTTTGTCCCCTGTTTGGATGTAGATATACATACTTTATCAATTGTACTTATGAAAAATGCCTTTCTCTCTTCCCCTCTCGATCTTTCGCCCCACTCATCTGACATCACACTCAATAGTTGCGACTGCCCCTGGGAACACAGTTTCAACAATGCCCTATGTGGGATCATGTTCAATTTCCTATTCCAAATCCACCACCCACTGGAGTGAGCCAAACTCCGCGCGTGAAGATTTCCGCACTAGATCGGGTATGTATATTCGCGGTTCCATTTCCGAATTGCTTACCGTGTGTGTTGGAAAGTGTTGTTTGAATTGATTGTTTGTTTTACTGCATCAATTGTTTTTATGATTGGTCCGCGTAAGACTTTAATTTTGCCCGTGGAACAATCTGATTGGTTCAGGGTTATATATAAACGCCTGTGATACCCTTACCAAATGTGATTCGTGTCCAGTGGACTAGAGAACATATATCGAGAGAATTCCCTGAAGAACCGACTTTTGACACCGTGTATCTCAGTTTTCAATCTCTTCGTTTGCATAGGTTTGAGTTTAAACATGTTCAGCGGATGGGTTGTTGTTACTTTCTTACACTGTCCCTTTTCTTAGGACTTCCTGTACCAGCTTCTTTATTTTTATGGTGACAAATCAATAATCTGTTTGTCCCTATGCCCAAACACGACTGCGCAACATCGGACATTGAGTGCCTAATATCTGATCTGTGAGGTAACCAGAGCTCTAATGCTGTAGGAACTGTAACGAACAGCGGCAACATATGTTCGCAGATAATCTCACCAAATGATGCACATTTTAAATACCAGCTACTTCCACGTGCACTAATAAATACATTCAACTTCCTGCCTAGTCGCACTCATGAGAAGTTGCATTTTTGAATATGTTTCCGCTTTTCAACAAACCGAAGTCAACCATATACGTAACAATGTGGGTTGTGATAATGCAGTGTTGCCCGTGTGTCACAGGTCCTCTAACTTGGTCGCTGATCAATGTGCGGGCTGACCATTGACGAATCATCATGCAATGTCTCATTCAGCCATTGACGTTTCACCTAGTTTGACCCACATTGGGCTGTTCACTAATTGGATAATACGTTGGAGGAAGGTACATTTATACCAGCAGTCAGGGACGGGACAATGAGCAAGCAGATGTGTACCAGCGAAAATAGTGTGTTAAAAATGCTGTGCGGACCAGGTGTAGCTCAGAATTATTTAGCAGAATCAGTTGACACTTCAGCTAAAGCCGTTGTAATGTTATATCCAGTCGAACGATGACCGAAGAATTGGCCAACTTCGGCTCATTTCAGAAAAGATGCCGTCTGATAGTTCAGAGCATTTAATCATGCGACCCTGGTGTGGTTTACCGCTATCAAGGAAATGCATGGCGAGTTCTCAATGGTGAAGAGCGTCGTTTCCAAGTTGGTTGAACTAGCACAAAAAATGCATCATGATAACTTCAAGTACTCCAATGGTTTGTTTTACCCTTCCTCGGACATGTATTCATTCCTTTAAACTAAAAAACTAGCTAATTTTGACGATACTACGTGATGCCGTTTACGGTGGGAGTTACCGCAGTTGATCCATGTGTATGCTGATTGTGGTATTGTCATTGTTGATGAAAAAGCTTCAAATGGGAAGCAGCTCCTAGAAAGAACAAGTTTCAAAGAAATCCACGGAAGGAGTCACTTTACTGTTTTGTCCAGGCATCACTAAAGAACGGTTATCACTGCAGTGTTATTCCAAAGTTGGCTGTCCAATACCAACCACAAGATGGTTTTCCAAGGACGTCGTATCTTACCATTCGTAAGTAACGCCCGTCGCCAAAGCAAAACGCAGCATTCTCGAATGTAACGTTAGTATGGTTGCCTTCAGACTGTTCTATGGTGTTACAACCAACGGCAAGGGAATGACTTGTTCTTTCAAATGTTCGTTCGGGAAATGTTTATTTGAATCGGTTTGTACTTGGTTTAACGATGAGATAGACATTCTCATGGCTATGCCTCTTGGCAGCCCTGGGTAGCAATCAGTGAATTTCGCTTCAGGAAAGGTGGGTTCAAACCCACACTGGGTCAGTCGGAAGTTAAACCACACGAGGATGAATACGATCGGATCATTACTTATTGATAAACAGTCTTCTGAGGAAGAAATCGTCGATTCAGAGTTTGATGATGAGATTTTATCAAATCGCAGTCTTGGTTTTTATTTAAAATCGCCTCGGACTAATTTTTTTCATTTTTTTTTAATTCTTTTAGTTTTACTTTTATTGAATATACAAAGGTACGATTTTCGGGAAGAGTGAAGCGACCAATCAAAGGGCTGCCACTCAACACACACGCTGGGGGAAGTCAGGCGGTGGTGATAGGATTCGAACACACGTCCCCCGGGGTGCTAATTTGTTGACGTTACCACCGGGCCACCACCGGTTTCTTATGAATTAGCTATATCTAAACATACGATTTCCAATAATCTTATCATAAGATAACTCGTGGTACGAGTCTATAAAAGTTTAAATTTATTTTGGGTGACAAGTGGAAATGTAGATCAAATGACAGTAAAGGTTCGAGGTATTTTGAAATGCTTCGATCTCTCAGTCTCTGAATTGTTAATGGAATTGTTAGGAACAGGTTATCGGGAAACAGAACTTTAATGCATTTCGTTGGTTTCCAGAACCGTTAACGCCATCAAACACTCAGAAATGGAAATTATTGCTAACCGAGGGGGTTGATGGAGGTCATGCATTAAATTCAACAGATGTGGTAGGAGATTTTGTTGCTGTACCGGTGTTAATATGGTGTTTCTATCAATTGAGTTTGTATGATGCAAAAAGCGAACATGATCAGTCTTGTGGTTTTTAGTCGACCATGTCTAAAACGGAGTGTGTAATCGCATCTGGAATAAGGTGACGCGTACAAGAGGCAAACGGATTGCAATCACGGAGACCAACGGAAAATGGAAGCAGGGGGGGCAGTTTACAGATAAAAAAACGATAAATGGATTCAAGAGCGGGGTACCTGGGGCTTCCTCTCGGCAGTGGGAGAAGTCTTCGCACTTCATTGGACAACTGCCGCCCGCCTAAGCTGGACGGCCCCTAGTCCATACAGTGTTGTCCGGTCCACGTTTAGCGTACATCCAGCTTATGAGACAATGGAACTGTCAGATTAGGGTATATTTACTTTCATGAGAGAAATGGATAAATTGTTTTGTTTAGATGTGAATTTCGTACAGAACAAAGAAAGCGTGAACTAAAACGGTAAGAAGCACTGGACAGCTGTTTTAACTTGGTTCAGTCTCAAAAGCAGTGCAAATCCACTGACTTAACTGGGGATCGAACCTGTGAGATTGCCGGTTACTATCATTGAACAGCAGGTCATCGTGATCACGGATTTTACCCGTTACATTTTTAAAAATTCCAAAATAGCCATATTTACTATTACTATGAGAAGCGGTCTTATCAGATGTTCGGTGGCCGAGTGGGTAGTAGTATTGTGTTCCGCCTGTGAGCTCCGGAGTTCAAATCCCTGTGGGGTCGATGGATTCGCCTTACTGATGAGACCAAACCAGGTAGGAACAGCTGTGAAATGCTTCCTAGCTTCTCAATTCAACTTACACGGCGAACACTTTGGTTCTGTTTCAAGTCGGTGTCCTCTGTCCCCCCAGCGTTCCTCTCATAGCTGACTTCCCACGCTGGTTTTTTCGAAGCTCATGATGTTTGAGGCTTGTATGCTAAGTTCGGCCATTTTACTTTCTTAATAATGGTGACTCACTTTACTTTTTCTTCCTCCAAACAGGCTCACATCCTAATGAATTCCTACTTTCCTTTAAATACTTTTCATACTTGACTGGGGTTAGCGTAGTTCACTTCGCTGTATTACGGTCTTTGCTGATCCTGCTAACTCGTTGGTTTTGATACCCTCTCTGTAGGATGTTTTCCTAATACGGCCTTGGTCCGTGTTTCATCCTGTCCTAAATGCACTCACATTATTGTCCTTCAACTCCCGTGTCTTGCATCTTCTCAATTTCTTTCCAGTCCTTGTTTACTGGAGTTCTCAATTTGCTCTTCGGCTCTACCTTCAACTTTCCTGTTCTCCTATTATTCATCCAAATGAACAACCAAAACCGGCACACGAAAGTGCATGGTTAATGGTTGTTCAAACTGAAACTGAGCAACTCTCGTGTTGTAATTTACTCTTGTAAGAATTGTTATGTTTTGTCTGCGAACACTCATTCAGTCAATCTTTTTTTGCTTCATCCATTGACCCTGTTCATTCCCGCTCTTAATCACTTCAACAGATCGGGCAACAGGTGTTTAACGGGATGGAGTCATTGAACTTAATCCAGTCGATTGTCTATCCGACGGCGTATCACTCATCCGAGAATATGCTGGTCTGTGCCCCAACCGGGGCTGGAAAGACTAATGTGGCCTTGCTGACGATTGTACAACTACTTCGTTCCCATCTCACCTCAGAATCTGTGCTGGAGTTGAAGTCCTTTAAGGTGAGTTCTCCGCAGTCGAATTGAATTAGCGTTTAATGAAGATGCATTTGCCCATAATAAACCCAAAACGAGAGCGTAGTAAAGTGACAGCGCACAATTTATGTTCAGACATATTTCGCTGCATCTCCCTTAAACAAGGTCATTTAAGTGTTTTATGATTTTTTAAAAAATAATATGATAGACTGTTATATGTGGTGTAAGTTGTGCAAAATCACTTTGCTGTATTCTCTGTTGAACATCATTTGTCGATTTGAATACTCTAGTTCTGGCTTCGGACGGGTAAATCTCACTCCTAATGATTTTTTTTCTATAAAATCGGTTTCACTGTGAAATATCCTTCTGTATGATCAAATTGTGTTCTGAGAAATCCGCATAGCCTTGGAATCTTTCTAGAGGGCCGCATAGTGGAACTGTTCGTTGGGCATTGGAGTATCTGAGAAGTGCGTGTCGATAGTCAAGGAGTTGTATTATCCTAACTGAAGTCATATCACGGTCATCCTTCACTACTCCTTACGGTTTCCCGCGGAGTTCTACAGGGCTACCCTATATCCCCATTCCTTTTCAACTTTGACCTTAGAGAATTTTCTACAAAACACTTGCAAACAGTTGCGTTAAACTCCTCCCAGGGAGCAGAATTCTTGATTTCAATTATAGTTATGACATTGCCTTGCTGGGAGACAATACACGCAGTCCAACACACTTTGAACTACTGGGAGATCGAGGTATCCTGGTATAGTAGGTGCTTAACACAATTCAAGTGCAAAGTGCTTGTTCAAGACTAGCAGAAGCCTGTACCTGCACTCACCCAATGGGGTGAGTAGTTTAGGGGTACTTCGAGAGCTTTATCGTATCTGGAGGTGACGTTGGGGAGGAGATTATTATATATTTCATTTCACATCCGTCTGAGGCCAGACTGTGCCCGATACATATCGATGCCCAATTGAGCCGGTGACCATTGTCACAACCGGAAAAGTGTAGGTGTGGTTCGTACGCCTACTCTTGATTGGTTTAGAATCAGGATTTTTGGCCAACTCCCCTAGGTGAACTACCAACCCGGTTAACTGCTGAAAGTTCATCCTATTGAGTGCATAAAGCTTTTACTTGACTTCTAGCCCCGGATGTGTCGGCTTTCCGTCCTCTCATTTTGGTGCGGAAACCGCCACAGGAGGGCAGTCAATAGGGCTTCCTCAGCAGAGGCTATTTGAGACACTTGATCTTATGGGAGCATTTCACGAGATGCAAGCGAAGGGTGACCAGCCGCAACCCTAGACACTCACCCCGACCATACTGAGGACCTCGGAAGCTGAGGAGGAGATTGCATCACAAATAACAAAAGGTGGGGCAGCTTTTGCCAACCTGCGACACATGGCGTCGCCATGACAGCCTGCTATCCTTCAAGGTAAGGGTCTATGTCGCCCAGGTTCGCAGTGTTTGCTTTACGGTTGCGAGACCTGGCGCTTCCGCGTTGAGGATGCTAATGGAACTCGTGTATTCGAACACAGGGCGAGCAATGACAAGGTTCTTCTTTACAGCTGTCATCGCACAACTCTTTTTTCTCATGTCTGATATGTATTTTTATAAATATCGTTAAATTTTGTAATTTTGTAATTGCGATCCTGTTTTACTTAACCGTATCGGTCGTTCTTCTGACCCCTATCAACCAAGGTTACCCTATTCATGAACCGTATGCAAACTTTCTCTCCAAAGTGCTGCTCTTTTGGATCAATAATCTCTGTAACAGCGACACGTTTTCATTTTCTCCACTCCAGATTGTCTACCTCGCTCCAATGAAAGCCCTTGCCGCTGAACTGGCAGAGACATTTACAAAACGTCTTTCACCGTTGGGTCTGAGGGTTCGTGAATGTACCGGGGATATGCAACTAACAAAACAGGAGATTCTGGAAACACAAGTTAGTTTGATAATATTACTTATCATTAATTATTCTGGTCGGTTTGCCACACCAACACTGACAATCCATTACCTCGTCGTGTAGTTCCGGCATCCGAACAATTAAATCGACTTCAGGTCACTTATAAGGTGTTCCATTTGAATCTGTGATTTGTATATTCTGCGTGATGGATAGCTTGATGCTGGAACACCAATCACCTAATATAGTTCTGGTTCCTTGCAAGAATGTGCCAACTGTGAGTTTGTTGGATGTGTGATAACTTTTGCATAATTATAAAAATGTGCCTGGATATATTTTATTACTCGGTGAATCTTTACTAGGTATGGAATTAACCTTGTACCCGACACCCCTCCTCCATATCTTGTTTTTTTTTACAGATGCTGGTTAGCACACCGGAAAAGTGGGATGTCATCTCTCGAAAAGGTTCGGGGGACGCCACACTGGTTAAATTGGTCAAACTATTGATCATTGACGAAATTCACTTGCTGCATGAAGATCGGGGTGCGGTTATTGAAGTGCTTGTCGCTCGAACGCTTCGCCAGGTTAGTTGATATTCCTGAGTCTGTCCGGTAACATGGCTTGTCGGATAGTAGAATGACAATCACATCCCCAAAAGGACCCGGTGTGTTTCTCAGGTTGACGGCAACGTTGATTTTGGTTGCTTACATGCTTACTCACTTCGTTATTGGTAGCATCTATAAAAAATGATCCGACCCCGTGGGTATTTTGCCAGGGAACTTATGTAATCCAAACATTCAATGATGCTCTTGTGTTTCGATTGAGAATGCACATATCACCGGTTTCCATCACGCCTCGTCTCTATGGGGTTCGTTTTAACTCACGAGTTTGCCGAACGAACTTTTGAATATGGACTGGGTTCACACTACTCGATCCTTGAATAGGCGATTCCCATATCTTC
>UZAN01041637.1:26801-44442 GCA_900618425.1 Echinostoma caproni
CCGCAAGGCAGCGGGGCGGTGTGTGGAATCCGCAATCCGTTGGGCCGGCCGGTGTCCAGTTCATCGGATCACACGCCCTTCGGACGGGGTCAGACGTCCAAGGTGCCCAATACACCCAATATATACCCAATCGAGCCGGTGACCATTGCCAAAACCGAAAAGGTGTGGATGTGGTTCGTCTCCTCATGGTTGGTTTGCAATCAGGATTTTTGGCCAACCTTTCCTAGGTGAACTGCCATTGGTCCACCAACCGGGCTATAGCCCCGCATATCGGCTTTTCGTCCTCTCACTTTGGTGGGAAAACACCTCCGCCGCGAGAAGGCAGTGAGTAAGGCTTCCTTAGCATAGGCTATTTGAGACACTTGGTCGTATGGGAGCATTTCGTGAGGTGCAAGCGAAGGGTGACTAGCCGCAACCCTAGACACCCACCCCCGACCATAGTGAGGCTTTTGGAGGCTAGTGTAAATGAACATCACATGCATGCGGATCTTCTCCCCATTCATCACTGTGTTAACTTACTCTCTGGGGCTCTGGGTCGTGAACCACGTAGGTCGCTAGAAAATTACGTTTGGGTCATCGAACTGGACAACAGCGAGGCAGTACCACTAAAAATGAAAGCACCCCAAAACAGGTATCCTGCATCGTTTCGACGAGTTAAACTCTGTGCGAAAAGACAAAGACACTTACATGTAACACCATATTAAACTTTTTAGTGGCTGTGATTTTTTCCTCCTGTAATCCCCAAATAGCCTTAGGTAATTTTTCTTGCAATCTCTGTTCTTACATGTTATCTGCGATTCCTCTGTGTGGAATACGGGATACTGCGTCACATGCATGCTGAGCTGATTCGGTGCTCGTTCGTGGTGCTGGCCTTATTCTAGTCCGAATTTCTCTTTTTTTTCCAGAAGTGTGTCTCACGATTGATAATCAATTCAATCCCTTCATTCTATTCTCCATGAGGACCTTGTTTTTATGACAGTAGCATATGATGATGCATGTACACTAAGCTATCCTGCCCTTCATTATTTTTATCAACAAAATGCTTGTTCGTTTCGGTCCAGTAAATCGGCTGTCTACTCTCACTCCATATAACCAAACACAGGTGGAAACATCTCAGACCATGATTCGTCTGGTAGGTCTATCGGCCACTCTACCAAACTATGTGGACGTGGCCCGATTTCTGCACGTCAATCTGCATCGTGGTCTGTTCTACTTTGATGATCGATTTCGTCCTGTACCGTTGCACATGTCTTTCGTTGGTGTTCGTGGAGCCAGTCGCAAGGCTCAGGAACAACACATGAACGAAGCTTGCTACGAGAAGGTGCTTGATCAGGTGAAGAACGGAGAGCAGGTACGTTTTTGCGTGGCTCTTTGGTGCTCATTGTGATCCCGTCTGTAGACAACAGTGTTTGTTTTTTGGGTAGGGGTGAGGAAGGGAGGGGAAGGGGGTTGAAAACAAAATATTTTTACCACTGCACTGTGATGTTCAATGCATATGAACGGAAAGGCTCACTGGCAAAGCCTCGATAATCGCACGTTGCTGAACTAATGACCTTTCCCCAGACACAATAAGCATCCATAAGAACCGTTATGTGTGGCAAGTAGGACTAGACATTCCGTAACGTTCCATTTCGCCTGTTCGCGAAGCTTGGCAATTTGTTTGCAAACGTTTCATGACCAGCCGAGGTGATATCACCATTGCTTGTGAAGTGGCAGTAACGTAACGTTGTCGATAATGCTGACTGGTTGGTTTTTTTGTTGACTGAACTACAGTGGATGCACTTTGAGAAATCGAGAGAAGTGGATCAAACAAACGGGTACTGAAATAAAAGATGAAAATATTAGTGACCTGTACAGCTTACTCGTATTGGCGTTTACACAATTTCATCAGTTATGCGGTGAATTCTACGAGATGGAAACGTAGAGCGCGTCAGTGCGTGGGTACAAATCCCACCGAGGCTACTCAACTTTTCAAAATTTTAACAAAAGACTTCAATCTGCCCAAAAGCAATTTGAACAATTATGCACCAGCTAATTTGGGTTGTCAGTCTTCGATTTGTCCATAGAGGATTGATCGGAAGTGGTCTCGGTGTTCCCTGTGGATATACGTATTCTGTAGTAACTTGATATATATGAAGTTGCATATTATTCTGTCGTAAATATTTCCTTTGTTTTCTGACCTTATGTTTTCGATAATTGGAGACGATGGTATGACCGACAAGGCTAGATAGTTGGCGTACTAATCAGGACCACAACATAAATCAATCAATTTCTTCTTGTATGTTCTTCTCCACAGGTCATGGTGTTTGTACATGCCCGAGGAGACACGGTGCGCACAGCTCGATGGATTCGTGATAACGCACGGCAGTTGGGTCACATGAGTCATTTCCGGTTGAGTGAAAATGAAGAAACGTTCAAAATTTTGAAAAAAGTATGACTTTCGATGATATATGCCATAAATTTATTGCACCCAGGTATAAAACACGGTTTTTTCCTCAGACAGAATATGCTGTTGAGACGAGTCGGTAACTGGCTCCGCAGGCATTTTCTAAGGAGTCTTCTAATAGGAGCATTAGCTGTTCTAGTATGCATGCATCTAGTATACACAATGACTCACCATCTGAATGTTTGATGTCCGAGTCCTCTAAGCAACACAAAACATAGTTCGCACTGCTGAGGAGTCCCCTCAACATCGAAACCATTGTCCGAGCTGTTTGTCGAACATTTCCAACGGCATTCGGCTTGTTAAATTTCGTATCCATCGTGATTTTAGTCTGATGCCAAGGTTCTTGTCATGTGACCAGGAGTTTATTCCGTAAATGTTTTGTTGCTGGTCGACCAACTGTGACATTGCTAATTCTGTTGTTATCGTTCGGAAAACAGCGTCCTCTCCGTCTGATTACCAGTTTTTTTTAGTTTTAGACATGGATTCTCACAGAGCTTTCACGATATACGGGAAAAACGTTTTCACGCTTCTTTCAGCTAAACTTCATCTGGTCGCTTTTGCTGCACCATTGGCAACTGAGTTAACCTGCCTCAATTTATAAAGAGCATTCTTGACGGAAAGTTATCCTCACATTGAATTGAACTGACTATCCTTCGAATTTCATCTTCACGTACAATCGTCACTGAATGCTCGGAAGCAATACACTCAAATTTTGCTCTTATTAGAGCTCATCAATAATACATCCACCCACCCGTCCGGGATTTAAACTCCGGAACCATCTAGTGGAACGCATGTGTGTTACCACTGTGCCAACCACTGTCCCACCAGGGCTGAACCGGATTGCTAATTCATGTTAGTTTTGGTGTTGTCTTGATTGACAGTTAGTCAATTCCCTTCTGGCCCGACAGCACGAAGGGAGACAGTTGTCTATCCGTTAACATCAATCGAAAACCTCCCGTCAAGTCACGCAGTTCGTGCATATTATAGGCTGACTTGAATAGTCAGTTCAAACTAATATCAATTATCGCACATTACTACGTTTTGTTTGGTACACAGTCGGGATCGAGACACGTTAAATAAATACACTCTACCCACAAATAACTGTAAGTTAAATGTGAACTATCCCCGCATTTTTCGTTCGCAGTTGGAACGTTCCAGTGATATGGCTTTGCGTGAACTCGTTCCCGACGGACTCGCCTGTCACCACGCCGGAATGCTGCGTCCAGATCGAAGCCTGGTTGAAAGACTGTTCGCCAGCGGGCATATACGCACCCTGGTGTGTACGGCCACCCTGGCGTGGGGTGTGAACTTGCCCGCGCATGCGGTTGTCATCCGTGGGACTCGAGTTTACAAAGCGGAACAATCTGATTTCACCAATCTGGACGTTCTTGATGTATTGCAAGTGAGTGTTGATCTTAGACACGCAGTTTCAGTTTTTAGTTTCTACAGCCATTAACCATACACTATCGTGCACCGGTATTGGTTGCTGTCTTTTGGCTGACCATTTGGATGAACATGAGGAGAAAAACAGGAAGGTTGAAAGTAGGATCGAAGAGAAAATTTAGGATTTCATTGCACTAATTTTGCAGAGAAATTGACAATATGCACAAACACTACTGTTTACGACACCGAAGGTTGCAAAGAAATTGAGGAGATGGACGAACGCCACTGTTTACGACACCCAGCCATATTGCTCAGTGTCTCTAACCATCGGGTATGATCATCCCGAGGTCCCCATCCAGGGAGCCTAACGTGACCTATGTGACCCAGGCTCCTGGTTAGGGTTTTCATGTCCTCGTTCCAGGTCTTAGCTTGACCACCCTTTACTTTCTTAGACGCGCACGGGCGGAAAATTAATGTTACCCTCCTTGAATGTCTGGTTTGTCTCTTTTCCCGTGATGTTTTGCTTCCTTATTATGAAATACTTGCACTGGTGTTTTATCAAGAACGGACAGCGGTCAATTAAAGGACTCGTGTGTTATTATGAACAGAAGAAGGATGAGGCGATAATGTTGGAATTCGAATTAATTGCCTCCCAGGGTATATGAAAGGGACCAACGCCCTCCACTGAATACGGCATAATACTGATAGATAGTTTTTCTTCATGCCTTGTGAATGAGCCCAGATCCTGCAAACAGCAGGATCTTTGAGTCCACTTTCACACTTATTCCTGTTTCCCGGATTAGGTGAATGAGATCCAACGAATGCATTGATTACGCTAGATCATACTATGCTCCAAGCTTATTTGTATATTCTATAAGATATCCTCTACAATTACAGATGTAATACTCAGTTATAAATCAGCCTAGCTCTGTTGTTTTGCGCATTCTATTGATGTACATACAATAAAGCACTCTCTCTCTCCATCCTCTCCCCTCCCCGCCTAAATTTTTCTGTTCGCCTGATTTTTACCTGGCAGATTTTCGGCAGAGCTGGTCGACCACAATTTGATCGCTTAGGTGTAGCTACCATAATCACCACAAAAGACATGCTGGACTACTATTTGCGTCGGATCACCAATCAACATCCGATTGAGAGCACACTGTTGAAAAACCTGCACGACCATTTGAACGCCGAGGTTTGTCCCGTGCAATTCTCTTTTTCTGCTCTTGTTTTTGTCACAACTAGCTTTCACAGCTTGTGCATAGCTATAGACTGTTGCTTTGAGGATCGTTGGTCGTTTACATACAGAGGTGTACATTGCCAACAATTTGTTTCATCACTTGTGACCACCTCCATGCGCGATTGTGACTGCTGGCTGCGGGTGCATAAAATGCATTTATAAGTGTGTTCTCTCCTAGTTACACAATAGCCTTCGTCTAGCCCCAAGCCGATGTGCCTTCATGTACTTGAGGATGATTCGAACCAAAACAATAACGAACCCGATTGTGTGATGCAGTATCGTTGGCATTTTCCCATTAATTCGATTCTGTGCTTAGTTATTAGAAATTCGCATATATGGATTTCACCCGTCGTGAGAATGGCTTTGTCATGTGAAACTGACTTGTCACTCAGCACGGAAGGATGACGAAAATACTGACTTGTTATTGACCTGATGAATCGATCTTTTGTGTAAAGGATAAATTTCCCAAACAATTCCATATTATCAGTAACTTTGTACTTCTCTAGAAAGCCTCTCAGACCACATTGTAATTCGATATTTTGTGCAGAGAGTAGCCAAAATCAGAATGTTTTCAGCAGGGTTAAAAACCATGGATTTCGGTGATACGATGAACGAGGTTTGCTACCCGTAGCAAGCTTAGAAATGTGGATTATGTTGTGCTATTGTGTATAGGCGAAGTGGTACCGTCCGTCAGTCAAATGGACAGTATGCTTACATTCCACCTGCTCACTCTCGTGTTCGATCCTCAATTGGTTCGATCGATTCTCCTGGCTGATGATGAGAACAAACAAGATCGAAACCTACTACCAAGCTCTTCGGTTCTTGTGTCAATTGTTCTGTACACGGCAAATTTAATTAAATTTTTCAAATATTCTCATTTAGTTCACTAAACAAACTACTGTACGGTCAGTTTTCAGCAAGAAGTATCTGTGATCAATCAATGGCTCTTAAGAGACATAATTTGGTGGGTGTTACGAAGGTTCGTTTTGGTCACTGCGCTTATCACAATGGATGTTTTGTGTGTGTGTGTGTTTCTCGACTTGTGATACAACAATCTAAGAAAAATGATTTGTTTATGCAACGGCCATTTTGGTGTAGATCATTTCGATCGTCACCTCTTTCTTCTCATTTCTCCCACTGTTTTAGTCGTTTGCTCCAGTGTCCACCTAAGAAAGCCCCAATCGCGATGTGCACTAATCGTTATTAAGAGAGGTATTAAAGCGAATCTGGCCACCAACTAATGATGGACTAACATCTGTTCATTTCGGTGATCAGTCAGTTTATCATGGGAATAAAAGTCATCTTATCCTTGTCCGTGTACAGCTGAGTTCATAGGTATAAATAAATGCTTATGGCCTTGGCGACTCGGGTGAATTGCCTAGGTGACTTTATTCTCCCTCAACAATTCGTTTTTCAGATCGCTCTAGGAACTATCAATAATCTGGATGATGCCGTAACTTGGTTAAAAGATACTTATTTGTTCATTCGTCTCGTGCGAAATCCGTTGCATTATGGACTTCAAGGAGACTTTGCCGAGGTAAGCTGTGTTCTCCCCTGCTGCAATTTATTTGGGATTGCAACGATGCATGGTGCTTTGTCTGCGTGATTTGTATTCCCACCTATATTGATTTACAGTTACTCTGTACCGTTTGCGATTCACCTTCCACATTTTTGGCTTTAAACTGCTTGTGTTAATCACTTTTTGTTCGTTTTCACCCATCTATTTTGGTTATCTGAATCACGATACCATGAACTAGAATTTCTGCTTGATGTATCTTAGTTGAGCAACTTTTTTTCAATTACACGCCATACGAGGGAAGGTATTCGGGGGAACATTCCGGTTTGAACCTGTTTGGTAATGCTGCTTTTTAAAGGAAAAGGATTTTAAACGGTTGAAAATACGAAAGTGGAATGAGTGTTCTGTAGTTTCGCTTTCCTGGGGCAAAGGAATACTGACAGCAAGAAGTCCGACAGAAACACGATAAAGATGACTTTCTGTTTGAGAACGAGATGGACCAGAAAAAAAAACAACGACGGAATAGGAACTCGGGAAGTGAGTTCAAAAGAATTGATAGCAGAAGAGAGGTGATAATCAACTGCCCGGCCATGTGGAAGCGACTGAAGATCTGAGGTTTCATGTCAGTTTGTTAATCAGCTGGCTTGACTCAGTCAGGTCCACCCCAAATATGACCGCAACATCGGGCGAACCTGGGCGTTGTGTAAAAGAAGTTGCGTCAATGTAAAGAACCTCTTGTCGCGTGATCGGGATCCAGCGCAGCGTAATGTGAATGTCAAAGGTGACCAGTAGAGCGAAGAATGTGTGGATTATCCATGCGATAGAATTTGCGGATCGCAGATGAGGCTAGTTTAAAATCAGTTGAGGAGAATAAGGGAAATGTTTAGGAGAGATTGAAACCAGAGAAATTTCGAAGGCAGTGAGCTGTAGCTGATTCCGGAACCCCGTTCGAAGATAAGTCTGAGACCATAGACCTAATAGTCACACTGGTGGGTCGTAGTGTTAGAAAAAAGAACAATGTAGAGTGACTTCATCGGCGAAACAGTGACTGGGATTGGAGGTTTTTTGGCTAACGTAGCTAATAAGTTGAAGAAAGGGAATGGGAACGAGTTAGTAACCTTGGGGAACACCTGCATTCACAAGGAAGGGACGAGAGTTGAGCAGAGATTGTTCGCCCGCTGAGAAAAGATTACAGACAGACCGGTTGAATCTGAATGTCGGTAATTTCGGCAATAGATCGTGCCCGATGATGTTGAAGGACTTTGAATTATTAAGCAGGAAAGACTATGAATTGCTTCCCTGTTTATTGATTGTAGTTAACCACGAACGCGATACGAGAGCCACTAGGTCGCCCGATGAGTTCAAAATGCAATTTACAATCAGTCAAAAAACCTCTACATTCAAGAAACGCAGATGATCGGAACTCTCAATGTTACCGACTTGAGGGTGATGGGACGATAGTTACTATAATCGGAAGGGTCACCACGCTTTGGAATAGGAGAAGAAATGGCATTTTTCCATTTAGTAGGTCAAGATTTGAGATCTAGTGGAGAACAGCAAAGACGGCGCGGTATCGGGGCGTACTTCAGGGCACACATTTTTAAGACGACGGATGGAAGACAGACATCCCAAGCCACAAAGAGTTGCCGATCTTTCTTGTGGTTATTCGAGGTACAAGGTAGTGGCACGATGAATGGAAGAAGGACTGAAGACTACGGTCGGCATTCAACTTAGAGTTGGATGTAATTCAGTCAGCTATGACCTCTACCTTTCGTGGCGTTCACATGCCAGAGATTCAAAGGAATGACAAATGAAAGAATGTTGCAAGGTCAGAAATCACGCGAATCCTCTTTGCTGGCTACCGGTGAGGGACAAAACCGCCGCGAATAGTGGTTGGGATAGCTAAGCTTTCATTTCACACATTCTACGCATTGAAACGTGAAGCCCCGTATTCGATATACTGTTTTTGAGGTAAACTTGTATGTGCCAATTAAGCTAGATTTTTCTTTGAAATTCTAACTTCGCGGATCAAGGAAGATTATGGGTGCAGCATACAATAAGTGGGATAGAACGCAAGCAAATACTTATGGCTTTGCCAAAGTTTAGAGGAACAGATGAATCTGTAAAGCAAAGAACATGTTAATCCACTTTTTAATTGTTGGCGGGAAATTCGGTTTGTATGTGCATGCCTAGTAAGATCTTCGTTAAAAATAACATGAAGCTAATAAACAGGCATAGGCTCATCTTTTGCACTTAAAAAATCAAGATTGCTCTATTGGATACCCTTATATAGATGAAAAATACGTCTGCACTTTTATATGGTTTCACAAAAGATTTCGAGTTCAGGATCGTGGTTTAATTTATGAGATACCATTTTGCATGTTGTCATATCATCAGTTTTCAGTTTTTACATCCATTAACCATGTACTTTTGTGTGACGGTTTTGGTTGCTACCCTTTAGCCGCCCATTTAGATAAAAGAGCAGAATGAAGAGTGAAATGTTGCAATCAAATTCAAGTGGAACATGGAGAATTCATATAGACTGATGGTAAGAGAATAAAGAGTAGATGCGCGAGCGCCACTGTCTGCTACACCCAGCCATATCGCTCAATGTTTCTAACCGTCAGGTATGATCATCCTGATCATCCCCATCCAGGGAGCCTAACGTGACCTATGTGAACCAGTCTCCTGGTTAGGGTTTTCATACCCTCACTCCCGGTCTTCGTTTGTCCGCCTTTAACCGTTGTCCAACCGCTACCTGTCTCGGTAACCTATCTGGTGACATGCGTAATTCACGCCCTAACCAGTCACATCTATGGAGGTCGACTAATTGCTCCAATGGACGACCGCAATTACCTAAAACTCTATGCTTAACCTCAGCATTGCTCGTCTGGTTACTCCACCAGACTCGTGCAATGTGACGTGGACAGTGGTGTTCGAACACCGTGAATCTGGTTTTATCCTGTTCCCGTAATGATCATGTCTCTGCACCGTAGAGCAGCACTGTCCGAACTGCTGCAGCGTATACTCAACCCTTCACAGGCAGCTGGATGTCGCGACAGCGCCACAGATGTCTAAACTTGGCAACTAGCAACCGAACCTTTTGTATGCGCACCGACACTTCATCTGTGATGCGTCCGCATTATAGGACAACGCACACATGATTTCATCATTAGGAATTTAGGAAAAAGTATATCGTGGAAGGAAAATAGAAAGTCTAAAAAGTAAGTGTTCGGTTTCCATAATCTGATACCTTCTAGTGATGATAAAATCTTTTCATTGTCTTACCTCGTCTTCCTGCCCTGGCGTCCTCCACTACACTCATTTCAGCGTGATCCGGACCTGTCGGAATATCTTCGTCATGCTCTGCGAGCCAGTGCGATGGCTTTAGACGAGGCTGAGATGATTCGATTCGAACCGAGCACTGGGCAACTGGCTTCCACTGATCGCGGTCGTACAGCTAGCCTATNATACTATATTCGATACAGTACTGCATCGATGGTTCGGGATACCCTGGAACCGTCCATGATCTTGCCTCAACTGTTCTCGGTACTGAGCGAGGCTTCGGAATTTGCCGCAATGAAGGTCAGTTTTAATTCACTCGTGGGTTTGTTTCTCCCCATATCATAACTACTCTCGTCTGTTGGCGTCCAAAGACTATGCAGTTAAATCCATTGTAAAACACTTCAAATGCCAAACAACATCGTGTCCTAACGAGAAAATGAACTGATTGACTAGATATGAGAAATACCACTGTTCATCACACTATCCCATTCTACTGAATAGTTGGAATGTCAAAGTGGTTCATTATGCAACCGTAACGTGGCGGCGCCCAGCATTGGAAAACCTTCGAGATCACATACACACGTATTCCGTCTCCGTCAGCAATCGTCTGTAGCACGTTTAATCGCGCGGGTCATAACGGCCTGGATCCACAGGGTGGTGCCTCGCATTTGTTTTATTATTTTTTTAACACACTTTCGTGTAATGAACAGCAGACGGAGTAAACCCCATAGTCTCGAGGACCTGCTGTTCAGTGATGGAATCCACTAACCTAAACCCCGGAACCTAGATTGTTGAACCACATAGAGCCGCGATAGTTTAGGCATAGCATATCACTAGTCCACCCATAGGCAGACTCCGGCTTTACGTATACGGTCTGTGATATTTTCGCCAAGTCATTCGCGGTTCTAGCCTGCTCCTGAGTTCTTCGTTTTCAGCTCGCCGGCATAATTGTCTGGGTGTGTAAATCAATGCCAAGTTGCACAATTTTAGATTTGCTTTATCCATTGTCACGGCCTTTAACGAGCCTTGTACTCACAGTTCTTTATTATGCCTCATTGTGGTCACTCCTCTCTTGCAACTCCCAAAATGCTCTCATACAAACAAGCATCTCAAAGAGCTTTTGCTGAGGAAACCCTACTCACTACCTTCTCATGGTGTAGGTGTTTTCCCACCAAAGTGGGAGGACGAAAAGCCCACATCCGGGGCTATAACCGGGTCGGTGAACCATGGTTTAAAGTTCACCTAAGGGAGTTGGCTGAAAACCCTGATTGCAGACCAACCAAGAAGAGGATTCCGAACCACTCACACACACATCTTTCTGGTCGTGCTAGTGATCACCGGCTCGACTGAGCATCGAGGTGTATTAGGCATGCTCTATGTTTTATCCACTTCAATGGGCACCTGATCCGATGAACTGTCCCCAATAGTTGGCGGTTTCCACACCTTGCCCCGCTGCTTTGCGGGTCAGGCTTTGTTTAACCGAAGGCTGCGGTTGAGAACTCTCCAAGAAGATTCCATCTGCCTTGACATGTACAGCCTGGCAGTATCACGCCCACAAGTAAATCATGAGTTTTTGTTACGCTGTGCGGAGCTGATTCACATTGCACAATGCCGTCTTATGTGATGGACGAAAGATTTGGGAGCTCATTTCAACCAGCCGGTCTTGGCGTTATATTTACCTAATCAGTGATGCTGTTTGGTTCCCATAGGAAGAGTGAGCTGATTTCTCCTGTCTGCGGAACCATGGTTTTCTCGAAACACCGACAAGTGTTGGATAAGATACTAAAACCATGATCAGATCAGAGATTAGTCTTTATTTTGCACAAGGATAATGCTGTATGTAATATTACTGTATTAATTCCCTCACTATAAGCCCATTGTGCTGAGAAACCAATTCATTACCCACTTTAAGTGTGCCTCTCGATGAAAAACGGTCATTCAATGAATCATTGCTGACTGTTATCCTTCTAAACTCAGCGAGGCAGGTTTCTATTTAAAGGACGATGACATTAGGTAATCCATGCAATCCAAGTGCCCGCCGTAAATAAAACCTTCATTAAACAGTGACATGTATTCTTATGTTGCATATGCCTTTTTGGAATCAACTTATCTTTCTCACACTTCGGAATCTATGAAAGATCCCAAACTGTCCACATCTGTGTACGAAGTTTCGCACCTAATACCCGTCCTTATCTGAAAGTTATTGCTGACTCTTCAGCAAGTGGGATATTGAAGTGTGGGACGTAACCAAAATTGATCTAGCACATATTTGACGAATGTTGTGCCAGGTGTCAGGAAATAGTGCATTGAGACGTTAGTTTCTTTTGACAAAGCACCAATGCACAAAAGATCAGCCAAAGGCATCAGTACGACTGAATCGTGAAATGCTTTTTTCTCTTGCATCTTAGTCTAATAACTCAATCAAACGCGCTTTTAACAAAATATACTAGGCCTCTTTTATGTACTTTCGGTAGCCATTTATAGTTGAATATTGCTGTAATTGTTGTTTACAGATTGAAATCCTATGTTGAAATTTATCATCATCATCAACGTCGTACAGCGAAATACAGAGAAGCGAACTTCACTGATCGCTGCCAAACTCGCAATGCATATTCACTGGGTTTTGATGGACAGGTGCTGCTCGGATGTCCAGCCACTAAGCAGGAGAACGATTAGGGTTCTCAACCAAAGCCTTTAGTTCTCAAAGAACCTAACTGCAAGGCAGCGAGTGAAACGAAGTTGAGGCCCATTTACTTGGATCGATTACTCCTCGGCTATTTTTTACCGACTGGAACACAAATTCTAGTCGAACCCCCAACCTGGAGGACCTGAAGACTGGACTTCGTCCGACCTCTACCCTTCGACCTTCCTGGCATGATTAGATCTTGGGCTTGACAAAAGCCATTCTGTGTAGCTCGTTGGGTCCGAGAGGTGCACAAGCCATCACACCACGTCAAGGTACAGTCTCGTCATAATGAATGTTGAAATTGTGAACAAGTTTCGGTGGGATTCAAACCAACACCTACGTTTTTGTACAGCATACGCTCTACCTGCTGAGATACGAGACACTGATCTTTTCACATTCGAATCACCCAGCCAAATTACAGAGGCGTATGACATCCGCCAGGTAGCATGTAAAGTGACTGTCACAACAGGCTTTCCTTAGAATTCATCGGAGTTCACCGAATGAACTTCTGAGGCAAGGTTAACTGTTCAATTTTTTGTTTGCAGAGTGTAGTCTTTGTTGAAATTGTAGGCACCGTCCATGCATGGACTCGAACCCCACGGAGGCTACAGAACTTTTCACAATTTCATATTATAGTAAAATGATCAAGAACTGATACGGAACACGCCGAAACATTGAAAGCAGAACAATCCATGCTCATAAGTTTCACTTTGTGGCCTTCATAAAAAACGTAATTCAATCAAATGATCCCTGTTTATTGTAATTTGTGAAAAGCGATGCAAATTGGGTGTCTCGGGTCGTTAGTTAATATCAGCAGTTGTACAGAATCCGTTCTTTTGACCATTCATGTTATGGGGGAAACATTTGTTATCTTCGCATCACAGACGCAAGAACAAAAAGTAGTCATGAAATATCCGGAATTGATGCTTGCTTTTCACAATTTGATGAGATAACATTTGATTTCAAAGTTCGAAAGATGTCCACAGCTTCACTAGGCTCAATGTGTCACGTGATCGCATTGTATTTGTTGTGAATCCGTCTTTTGCATGCAAATTGCACTTCATAATATGCTTCATTTTGATCGAACATTGTTCGATTTTCATTGCTTAGTTTAACAAAAGGGACCATTCGACCAGGTCAGATAGTGGGGCGAGAAGATGAAGGAATGATGGGAAAACATTGGGGTACGTCGTTACAAGGACGAAGAACGATGGGAATCGTGTAGAGTTCTCTTATTCCTGTTTGACAGCGATTGTATAGAAAAATCACTTAACCGTGAGCACATTCCCCGCCTCACAGCGCAAAACGTCTCGAGCGATCTTCTACCAGACGAACTTTTCAAATGACTTGTGCATTGCCTTCTGGAGCTTTTCCACTCATGTTATCCACTCTCCCACCAATAGTGAGTGAACCAGGTTTGTAAAGTACAACTGACATACCGAACATGGATGTGATCTTATTTAGTTCATCACCGATAAATTGCATCTCATTTGAATCCTAACTCGGCAGCGATTCTCCGCACGGCTCCATTCCACGAGTGAATAAGACAGTCGCTAAAAATTTACCTTCTACTAAGTTGGTATTAGAAATTCTCAATCTCCACACCTTATTCACCCGTCTTTGTAAATACAGTAGTTGCTGAAGATTTCTGTTGTTCCTATACTACGCGATGACAGTCTATTTTTTCTTTATTCTTTCACCGTTTCCATCTGTATGGATAAACCATCCAGGAGCACCATCTTTCTCTTTGTTCATCCGTACTTGCCATTTGCCATATTCATGCTTATCATAATGCCTTTGCACCCATCGTTCCCGATCTCGGATTTTTGTTTGCCTGGGGTGTAAACAACTGCATTCTCTTCTCTTTGCGGTGGTAGTGGCGCAGTGGTTTGGTATCTGTCACCTGCGGACTTCAGATCCTGCAGTCCGCGATTCGAGTCCCGCTATTGGCCACCACCATACTTTGGTGGTAGGCAGCTTTACTGTCGTTAATACCACACCTGGCCTAGGAGAGCCCCATGTGGTTTGCCATTCCAAGTCCTGGGGCTTGGGTCACCGGTTTCCTTCACTGAACAGCTAGTCCTCATGACTATGGGGTTCGCCCCGTCTGTTGTTCATCACACTAAGGTGTGTAATAAAAAAATTGTTCCAAGCTATAACCGTGCTTAGTTCTGCTCATGAATGAATATGGGTTTGTAATGTCGGCTGGCCTGATGATTGGATGTATCTGTGGCGTTGTTGCTTCATCGTTCTGTCCATGAGTGATCAAGTGTGGTCCGCAACAGTGAGGCCATAACGTCTAGCTTATTGACACGGAGAGCCTTATATTCAACCACTACCACTGTTCGCATGGTATCTCGTTAGTCTTGGGGGACAACGGGACAAATAAAACCGTATATGAATGCGGATGATAGGTAGTCATAGTGGCGTCCTCAAGTGTTGGAACTCAATAGATTTCGATTAGTGGAAGAGGTGGTGGCCCAAATTATCACCTCGGGTGTGTGCGTTCGAATCCCACCACCCTCGCCTAACTTTCCCTATTATGTGTTGAATAGCAGCCGCTTCCCCCTTCCTGATAATTGTATCTTTGTACGTACAATAAAAGGAAGTAAGGTAAAAAGGAAAAAAAGTGTTTCGCATATGACCGCGGTGGTTTCTCGCTTACCTACTTTACTTTACTGCGGCTGGCTGCCTGGAAAGAATATTACAAATATATGATCTTGATCATGATCATGGAGTTCCTTGGGAGTTTAGCACGAGAGACGTCCCCAGCGTCACTCGGCGTTTTTTATTTTGAGGTCGCACCTCTAGTCTTTGCACAACCAAATGCGAACTGCGGGCAGTAGGAAGTAATCCCTCGCCTCGGAAGTGAGAGTATCAATGACTTTCGTCTTAAAGGGCTAGTCATATGGACCTTTGTCATGACACGTCATTGGGCTTAGGCGGCTTTTAAACAGGAGCCAGGTGACTAGCGTGAAACCTACCACACTCTGATGGTACTTCCGCTGTGCGTTCGTGATTGCTTATTTGTTGCGGTATGCCACACCTTATTCACAGCTAACCTTCTTTGGTGAAGGTATCCCTGTATCCACAACCCGGAGACGCGCCTGGTAGCATTCAGTTCTGCTTAACCCGAGGGAATACGATCATCCCCAGGTTCCCTAGCGCTACTTGGACTGAGACGAATGATGACTTCATTCTAACCGAGAGAGGGATTGTGAAATTATGCAATCATTATGACTCTATCCTCATATTATCGGCATCTCGCATATGGGATCCTGGGATCGGCATTTCATTCCATTGCTTATGATACAAAAATGTGCTCCTCAGAGTAAGTGTTATTCTATATTCCCTATCTGACATGCTGCAGTGTGTAGTAAATGAATCTTGCTTATATTCACATTCTCCGATATTTTTTCTCTGGTTATCTTCTTCATCTTGCTCTTTTGAATTCAAACTTCGTGAAAATCTTTTACGGTCGTGGTCACAGGTTCGAGATGAAGAAGGTACGGAATTGGTTGAATTGAAGGAATCATTCTGTCATGTGACTGTCGACAAATCTGGTACAGTAGACACAGATGTCCCAGCCAAGGTGAACACGCTCTTGCAGGGCTACATCAGTCGTCATCAACCCAATTGTCACTCCTTGGCTTCCGATATGAATTATATTCATCAAAATGCTGGTCGCCTGGTTCGCTATTTGTTCGAGATCTCCTTACGTCAGGGCTGGGCCGGATGTGCTTCCTCTGCACTACAACTGGCTCGAGTAAGTGCGTAGTTTCATTTGTGCCAAATTGTTCTGTCTAACTGTGACCTTTTAATGAATAAATGTGATTTTGTAAGCTTCTTCTGTTCTCAAAGTGCAGTTTCCTCGTTAAATATGCACGAACTGCAAAATCAAAAAATGTTTTCAACTCGAATGGTTACCGCTGTTATCTTTCAACCTCAACAAGTGTAGCTTGTGTATTCCATTCAGCACAGCTTTTGAATCAGTTGGTTGTCGGAGTGGGTTGTAGTTAATTTCTGTAGCTCCTTCTACGAACTTGTTTTTCATGCATAATATACCAACACATTTGGTCACTGTCTGAATAATGTCTTGAGAATGTATATCTTTCGTTATTTTTTTTCTATTTCCAAAATCCGAATCACTACGATCAGTGGACACCAACATGACTATGGGCCAATCAGGTTGCATTTCCGAACACTATTGTCTCCTGTTTTTGTTAGACCGTGGTATAGTTATTGGTCTATGAATGATCGTACAAATTTGCCCTGGGAGCACACGACCGTTGTCGCAGTCCTTTCCGCTCGTCAGGCTTGCATAGCTGGTAATCTTCTGTCTGGTTATTCTTATACGATGTGAATTATGCGACTCAAATCTCACATACAGCTCGGGGAGTGGATTCGAGATGAACAGGCCCCGAAGAATCATTGTGATTATTTTGTATTAGGTTTTGTGGGTTAGAAGTATCTAACCTCCAAGCATTCATACACTATTAAAATGCTGAAAATCGGCCTTGGCGTCAAGTTGACTGACGTTAGATGCATCTAACTCACAACACCTAATACAGAATAATCACAATGATTCTTCGAGGTCTGTTGGTCTCAAATCCACTCCCGAGCTGCAAATGAGATTTGCGTTGCGTACTTTGGTATTTTACTGATGTCTCCCCTAACCGTGCCTTCCGGTCTAGTTGTATTTTTATTGCATGCAACTTAATATGAATACCGCTGTCACCTACAACCTGGGTACTCCTGACTGTTGCCCAACATTGTTGATTCGCACAAGCTTATTATATTGTAGTTTTGCGGTTCTGTTCTCTGTTCCAAATCCTAGTTTGCGTGTATGAGGAGCTAAACAATGTACTCCCTTTAATGACTCGTTCTGTTTCAAGCGAAATTAGGTTTCCATCTCAACACTCAGTTGAGTTGTAGAGTTTTGTTCCCTGCTCCGAATGCGAATAAAATAAACATTGTCCACTTCGCGCACATATTATGATCGGTTTAAAATTACTAAGACAATGCCTATTGTAGAGACAAATGGGCGGCGGCAGTTAAATGGAACTTGTTAAGGCCAATCTCACG